>VNJQ01006945.1:0-26691 GCA_008042515.1 Drosophila truncata | reverse complement strand
AAATAAACTGGCTTAACACGATGAAGATCTAAAAGAAGAGAGCTTTCGTTTAAACGTGGACTGAAAATTAGGTTCGATTTGGGCATGTTGTAAGAATATGTCTGATTTAAGTCAGCGGTAATACATAGTTGAGGGATAGTATAACGGAACACATTCAGAGAAAAATGAAAAAGAATAAAAAATATCCACGGCAACAGCCATGTCAGTGCACATGTATAAATCGGACCAGTCAAAATCATGAATAAAATTATTCAGCCGGTCGAAGTCCGACTTGCGAAAGCGGTAGACTCTTTTGGCTGGACGATCGGATATATTCTGTATATTAGCACCAATGTCGAGTGTCTCATCGAAAGTAGGATGATAGGGATCTTCAGGTTGCGTCAGCAGCGCAACCCTCTCTAAACTAACTCTTGCCGGATCAGAGACAAAACAAAGATCAAGCAAGCGCCCCAAGGAATTTCGTACATGGTTGACTTGAGACAGTGAAATGTCGAACAAGCCAGTAATAAAATCATGTTGTGTTGAAGATTGAAGTGTGTTAGAGGAGTTATTTAGGGACCAAATAGCCCCAGGGATATTAAAATCACCGAGGACTACTAAATGGTCCCTGTCAGAAAGTCTGTTGGAAACCATCCGAATGGCGGAAAGGTGGTTCCAAAAAAAAAGAAACTTCCGACAATGGAGGAATGTAGGAACATGTAATAAAAATAGAGGTACCATTGAATAATAGCTTTACACAAAGGAATTCAACATCGCTGTATTCCTCGAAAGTTACTAATTCTGACGTGAGAGTGGAGTTAACCGCTATGAGGACCCCAGCCCCGGGCCTGACAGGCCGATCTAGCCGATAAATCGTGAACGCAGCTGGAAAAACTTCGGGGCTTAGAATTTCCGGCTTTAACCAGCTTTCTGTAAACACAATAACATGGGAGGCGAATGCAAAACTATCAGAATACAATTTCGGCAGCTTACTACGTAAGCTTCTTGCATTCTGATAGGAAATTGACAGAGAGGTTATTAGTTTTTTTGGACAGGGTAGGACGTAGATGGTGCAGTGGTCACATCAGGCTTGGGAAGACTTATTCCAACAGGCCGTTTCTTCTTCTTAGCTTCATATTCTTTAACAACCACATACTCCGGCCAGAATTTGGTAGAGCATATCGTGCCAAAGAATTCGTTTGGGACAATTATTTTGAAAGATGAAATGTCCCTAGCGTAAGAATAAAATTAAAATTAAAATTTTCCACCTTCAACTTTAAATTTTTGGCTCTGACTTTGCCTCGTATGAAGGCAATGACATCTTCCGATGATTGACCAGGGGAGAGCCGCGAAACAAATATCTGTTTCGTAGGTGGGATTGCAATAAGGGCATTTGGCAAGTCTGTCTTGTATATGTCATGCCATTAAAGGCCGGTGGTCCGGCCTATATAACCTGAGGGGTTAAATAGACGGGGCTATGGGGGGTCAAAATTTGTGATTCCCTAGGGGATGAAGCGGATACTACCGGGGGAACGGTCAGTCCCACGGCACATTCGGATACCGAATCTTTTTTAGCACTCGATCTCAGAATTCTGGGAGTTAATAATTAATCAAGCGCTAAGAACATGTTATGAGTTTTATGAAAACTCGATAACACCTCCTTAAAACCGCCCTTGGTCTGCTTCATGAAAGTCAACATTTCCATTTCAACTTCATGACAGGCTTCGCAATAGTAACGTAAGCCGATATTTTTCCTCACGTCATCAACAGTCCGGCCGGCAACTTCAATGCACTTTGCATGCAAAATGTTGTCGCACAACCAACAGCCGATGGTGAGATCGCTGGAAGAAATTACCTTCTTACAGGTTTTAACAACGCTGACCATATCGGAAGACATTGCAAAGACTTACCACTGTACTTTTTACGTTAATAAGAGGGAGCGACAGATAAGATAAAAGTGCAGCTGCACAGAGAGAGTTAGAGAGTGGGAGAGCGTGAGAGCAGGAGATTGTGGGAGTAAGCAGTAACCCCGATGGTTTTTAGCAAAGTTATTACACAAAAACGAGAGAGCAAGAAAAAAACACGACGATTTGATTATGTATACAAGAGGCAACCCAGGCAGAGGACTCCAAATAAATCAAAACATTTTAGTTTAGTAATTAAGATTGCTCACGACGAACTGGTTGGTGGTGCATCTGACTAAGTTGCAGTCTAACGAAACATTCGTTAGAGTAATTGCAAGTTGTGCCGAGTTCGATTCGCGGCAAGGACCGGATCCCAAGTCAAAATTTTTATATTTTTGGCAAATAATTTTATTTTGTAATTTTTTTCCTGTCAAAACAATTATACTTTTTAATACTAAGAAATACAAAAAATTCAATAAAAAAACTATACTTAATTATTTAAACTTAAAATATTTTCTTATGCCATTCGGCGGAATCGAACACAAGCCAAATGCTTACGAAAATGCAAGTGCAGTTTTAACCACTGAGCTATCGAGTTAGCTCGTGGATTGGAAGACATTTTCATTATATCTAAGTTTGTCTCCGTTTTTTAGTTCATATGATTTTGGCACGCGCCAAACCACGCATTAATACACTTGCAATTGTCACATATATAAATGTATGAGATATGAAGTCGAAGCTTCGAGAATCATCGTCAGTGGCCGAACGCAGATAGAAGTTTCGTTTCCTCTTTCGTTTCAGACTTCAGTAAACGAACCCGATGAAATTTGTTTTTGATTTTTGGTCACAGTAGGCCAGATTGCCAAATAAGCGGCATAAAATTAAAAATTGTATATATCGAGCTGAAACTTGGCACATTTTAAGAATATACCACTATAAATATTTAAGCAATGTTTTTAGTAAGTTTGACCACGCCTATCTTAATTGCCCATTGAAGACAACATAACGTATACGTGATCTGAAATTTTTCTTACATATTTTACTGATTTTTGTTATTTATAATATACAGTGGATAACATTAATATTCGTTTTTTTTTCAATTTTAAACGCGAAGAAAATGTTTAAAACTAATTTTTAAAAATAAATAAAAATGGCAAATGATAGCTATTCTTATTACCTATTCATAGAGGTACAGATATTGGGGTTTGATTTTAAATTAAATGTAAAATTAAAGGAAAACTATAAAATACTCAAAATTTGCGTTACATTAATATTTGGTTTATTCGTATATAACCAAGAAATAACTACTTTTTTAAGAAAACTAAATTATTCTCATATTTGGTATGATATCAGTTATATTTTATGGTATCGCTTAAGCAATTTGGCATATTTTAAATAATTTTTTTAGTGTATTCGGGGTCAATTTTCCCTGTTGCCGTTCCATTAATCCCGATATTGACGATATCGTTGTTTTATGGAGACGGCGGTCCCGTTCTCTCAACAAATTCTCACTAGGATTGTGATCAGATGATAAAGGAAAGGTTTCCAAGGCTTTTGGGCACTTGGAAAGCAGCCAGGATATCACTATAAGGGCCTTGTTCTATGAGTCATTGTACTTTTTTAACTTAAAGGTGTTTTCAATGCCAATTTTCTCCGCCGACTGCTTCAAATTTTCCTTGAAAATTGTAAGTTACTGATCTTAGTGCATAATACCATTTATTAAGAAAGGATTACAGACTCCTTTTGCGGAAATGCAGCCGGAAGTTTCCGAGTTTCCCAGTGGGTCTTATAGATTTTTGTAAGGCTCCGTATTTAGTTTTCTCCAAACCACAAAGGACCAAAGTTGGTGGGAGGGTGTCATTATCCTACCCGCAACAACCAACATCTTTTTTTTGGTCGTTAGTCAGCTCACAATTTTTTTTTTTTTTTTGCCATATATCCATTCAGCCAGCGCGGTAGAGTTGCGATCGCTGTCAATCCATACGTCTAGCAAAGTTGCATGACAGAACTCACGCACATTTAGGAAATGTAACCATAGAAAAAGCCGCTAAAAGCCGCAAATCGGATTATTGTTAAATTTTAGTAAACAGTTTATACTTTTGTTAAACATACATTACACATTGCAGAAAACGCAGAAGACATTAGGTTTAGGTTAGGTTTTTCTCTCTTTGGACAACACAAAACGATACACATATAATACACATAAAATATTTTTTCCCAAAATGCTTTCATTAAACTCAATTTGCTTGCTCATTTTAAATAATGATAAGTTTCTTTTCCGTGTGTAAATGCCAAGCGCACAAAGTCAACAAAAGTTTCCCGCCAACTTAATCACACAAATCAGCGTTTCAATCACTTGACTTTTAAGCTCAATAAAATTTGCAAGGGTTGCAGTTCAACTAAAAATACTTAATAATACTATCTGTACAGGGAATTTAGTATTAATTTGTTAAATAAAAACTAAGATTTGCTTCAATAAAATGTTCGACTTTATGCCGCTTATTTGGCAATCCGGCTTCTGTGCGCCGGAAAGAGGCCGGGAAGAGAATTTTGGTACTGAAGAGATTCTTTGCCTGCATACATACAGTGAATCAAAGTCAGAGCTGTTTTTTTTAACGTTTGTTATAGTAATTGCAAGTTGTCCCGAATTCAATTTAGTTTTAGTTCAATGAGTTTTATATTTTTAGTAAATATTTTTTTTTTTTCGTTTTTCCCTAAAAAACAAAATAATTACAGTATTTGATACTAAGAAACAAAAAAATAAAATCGCTTTGCATCTGCAATGACCTCAACGAGGTATTCCCAGAGTAATATAATCGGGAACGAAATCGTAATGGTACAGGGTATTCTACTGTCGGGACATCCGACTGTATGTTGCAGTTGCTCTTCTTGAAATTTTTTAATTGTTTTCTACAATGGACTAAAAGCTAAGTTTCCAATAAAGTCCCAAAACGATGCATCCACTTCAAAATTGCCTTCCTCGATATTGTTTCCAGTTGACTCAATTTTAGTTAATTCATCTTTAGCCACTAACAAATCCTTTAGCACAGTGTAGGTGGATCCCCATCTGGTCGAACAATTATGAAAATTTTGTCATATTACGACAATTAAATAGGTATTTTAACATATCCGACGAAAGAAACCATCGAAAGCAACCAGTTAAGCTGTATGTGCAGCACAGCGACAATCTTGAATATTCCCTATAAACACGCTTGGCACCTTTTCTATATTTTCAATTATTTTAAAATCTTCATCGTTAGAACAAATTTCGTCGTCCTGGCCAATATTTTCATCGAAAACTAATGATAAAATATTTGTTGTCTTCAGCATGTTGGCACCATTGTCAGATTTAATTGAAACTATTTGGCTTACGTTTATATTATATTTATTCAGAATTTTCAGCACTTCAGCGGCGAGATTTTTGGTTGTGCTCGATCCAACACCTTTAAGCTCTAACATGCCCAATATTTGGGATTTTATTGGAGCTGATACATTTAATTTAATGCATTTTAATACATCTAATACATTTCGCACTTCTGCTAAAAATGTTTCTTGCCTGCCGAGTGGCATTGGCTATTTTTAGAGACAATAATTTATTTGCCACTTCATCGGTTTTTGCAGTTTGATGCATTCAAGGACTTTCTTTTCCGTCAGCGGCTTTAAGTCCATCACATATTGGGTCAACGATATTTCGTAAATTTTCAGTACTTAAAAGCAATGCTGTCTTCTGTTACCAATCCAATATATGACCTCAGCAGTTGTTTTTTATTCACTTCAATTATAATTTTTTTTTTCTTATTTATGTGATTTATGTGATGTATTTGAAATTTATTTCAGGGACCGCAAAGAAGACTCATGAGTTCAACAAAATTGAACCACAAAAAAGCCTTTGCGGGGAGTGGGAAAAGGACATATATACCATTTTTTAACGGTGACTCCGGAAACACAATAAACTTTTATTTCCGATTTCTCTTGTTAAAATTGAAATATATAATAATAACTAGGAAACCCGGCAAACTCCGTTTCGCCACCAGATGGCTTTATTTCTTTTGGTGATTAAGCTATGAATTTTTTGTTTTTTTTGCTTCATTTCACAACAGTAATAAAGTGTTATTTAGTTGAACTTCTATAAGTAAATGGAAGTCCGCAAATTATCCGTGTCATCGAAGTGCTCTTTGGTAAACCACATTTTTTGTTTTTTTGGTTTGACGTTAACACAAACAAAGCGAATGGTTTCCCAACTCGTGAACACGCAACGTATAAGTGCCCATGTGAAAAACAATGATTTTCTAAATTTATCCCGCAAGCACTAAGCGATCGGCCTTGCGACTTGTTAATTGTCATTGCGAACGCAAGGCGAACTGGAAATGGCAATCGTTTGAAGTCAAACGGAAGATCAGTCGGAATCATTGGTATTCGAAGAATACATAAATTTTCACCTGCGTACTTTCCATTGGTAATGGTTGCCTCAATCAAATTCGGCATAAGTCTTTTTACCGAAAGTCGAGTATCGTTGCAAAGTGGCGTTGGATTCAAATTGCGCAATATCATAATAACTGTACCAACTTTGAGTTGCAAGTTATGTGGTGGAAATCCTGGTAAGTCCAGAGAGTTCAAAAACTCTGTTGGATAATTTACTACATCATCGGGATTTGTTAGGAATCAACGGATTTGTATGTCACCAAATCGTCATCAATTTTTGCTTGAATGCTGGAATTCAGTACGTGTACATCATTATTCTTTTCGCCAAGAATTGCTCGTTGACTCAACCAAGCATAATTCTGATAATTCTCACTAATGTTTGGGAAAACATTTTCAATAAGGGCCAATTGAGAGTCTACAAATCGGCAAAAGTCGTTGGTAAGGGTAATTAATCCAGATGTCGCATCAACTAGGAATTTTCCATTTCCAACAGCTAACAATTGTTTGAAAAATTGTGCAGTACTTTGATCATTTTGAAGTTGAACTCATATATTAGTGCTTAGCGATAATGTTTTTACGTTATTCCATAAAGATGATGCCTTCAGGCAAGCATTCAATTCATCTGCAGGCGTTCCACGGGGAATTACTGGCAACACCTGCCTGAAATCGCCTGCCAACAATATCATCAAGCCGACAAAGATTCGCCGAGGATAACTTAGTGTAAAGTTAAGTGCTTCAAGCGATTTCTTATGTGCCATTGTGCACTCATCCCAAACAATGAGCTTGCAAGCGATGGACAACAATACTGGTGGTCTATTCTTCCTGAATGCACCTGGAGGAACAGGGAAAACATTTGTTATTTTATTGATTTTGGCCACTATTTGATCAAGATGTGACATAGCTTTGGCGTTAGCATCATCTGGAATTGCGGCGACTCTTCTAGATGGCGGTCGTACTTCACATTCTGCGCTTAAGTTGCCACTCAATTTAAACACAATTGATACTCCAACATGCAATATTTCTCGATCCAGTGCAATGGGAAAATTGATTGTTTCGGTGGCTGTGGCGGTGTGAGTAATGGATCCAGTTTTACTCTTCCATTTGCGCAGCACAATCCAGCCGTTTCTCTTTCAAATATTAAAGCATTGCAATATCGACATATAGTCGTCATTGGTCCAATATCTAAATGTTCATCATCACTGTAGTTCGCAGTGGGATCATAGTGGAATGCCAAACGATTGTATGATGCCAATTTTTTCTTATTGTATTTTGCCTTTCTTTGCTTAAGTTCTGTGAATACACTTCATGCTGGCTTGCATGTCTTGTGCGGCGGCCGATGTTCGCACGTCGTACTTTAGACATTTTGGCCTATGGACAGGGTGGTGAATTTAACCTCTAATGGACGATCCACATAATTTACACAGTCAAACTTACTAAATTTAAATTTAAATTAAACATACATACTACAATATGAATAACAATACTTCGCCTACTATTGATTGAAAACCCGACTTATTTTTATATATTGCTGCCATAGGAACAATCAGGGTAATAATAGAACAAATCATAACCTCACTGTTTCTCAACATATTTTCATCAAACTTTAGATTTGGCTACTTAATATTATTCCAGAGTTTAAATTTCATGAAAATCGGACCACTACATTCTATAGCTGCTATAGGAACATCAGCGAAATAATAGAAAAAATCATAACTCGGTTGTTTCTCAACATATTTTCATCAAATTTGAGATTAGGCCATTTAAAGTTATCTTAGAATTTCGTTTTTAATTACATAGCTCAATTGTAATCTGCAAGGGTATAAAAACTTCGGTAAGGAGAAATTAGCTTCCTTTCTTGTTTTTATCTCTCTTACTACAGTGACCTCTCAAACATGACAAATTGGTAAATCTTTAACAAGCAATTATAAGATCTGTCAAATTTTTCGAAAACATTTTTAGGACCTGTTTACTTTTTATTGTCATTGCAGATGGCTTTGTTTAAAAATGTTTCTTCACATAATTCACATAATCGATCTTGCGTTTCTTACTGATTTTTCGTGTCTTTCTTTTATTGTGGTCTTCTTATTGTTGTATTTCTATGTTTTTGTGTCCGTTTTAGACAAATCAGTTTACGATTTGCTTGACTAATGTTTCTTTGTTTAAATTAACAGTTTTTTTTAATCAACTTATTGTATTACATTAAACTATTGTTGTTTTAGTTTAAGTTAGTAATTTTTATTTTCTTTTTATAATGGAATACTGGGAAGGCAAAAAGTTCACATATCCTCGTCTCTACCAACTAGCAAAAGTATTGCATAGTGTGCCTGCTACCCAGGTTTCGGTTTCGGATTTACGGTGTAACTTATCATTGGAGTCCATAAAAAATTGTTGTTTTTAGAACTAAATAAATAAATGTTCTTGAGGAAAACAATTTACGAACTCGAATTATTTTATTCTAGTCTGCCGAAAAAAATAGACAACAAATATTTAAATATATTCGAAAGAATTTTAAGAAACCCAACGTGCACTTTGATATGGTTGACTCGCACTAGAAATATAAATAAATAAATTAAATTATTGAGGAATCCTGGATTATGTAATTTAAGGACATTTGATACATCATTTAAAAGGTACTCGGCTTAGAAGTTATTCGCATTCAATAATTATTTTCAATAATTATAACAAAAAATTCAAAATAATTCTTATTTTTAATTTTTATAATAAAATACTTTACTCTAAAATACATACTTCTTATTTTTAATTTTTTTTATAAAAATTGAAAAATAATTATAATTTTTAATTATTATTATAAAAATTTAAAAGAGAGTTATGTATATTTAAATTTTTATCATAAATCAACAAATAGTTTTTTTTTATAATTTTTGTTTTCAAAATTAGAATAATTACGGTTCCTGGTTTATTTTTACATGTTTTAGATGTCAACATTATTCTCGAAATACATACAAATATCACTTTGCGCCATAGTTAAACAATTAAGCTTCTGTATGGACCTTGATTCAATTGACACTGATGCTAAAAAAATTCTTGCGTTGCCAAGTAAAAGCAAAATCAAAAATTCTCATTCGGCGACACCAGCAGCAAAGCTAAATCAAAAATTCTGATTTAAATACAATTATGCAATAGGTTAGTGTAAGGCTAAAATCTTCTGTTTTCAGGTTCAATTTATCTTTACTCTGATCAAAGAGTCTCTTTTTACGTTCTCGGTATGCTTTTGATTTTGCTGAAATTCTGTTTCTTTCGTGTTCACGTTTCTTATCTTGTTGTATCGTTCCAGGTTCCATGCTTAGATTTTCTTGTTGCATTTCATTATTTGCATAATCTGCGTTAAAATTTGCTAATTGGTCTGCTTGTTTGGCCTTGGTCCTCTGTCTGTATTCTCGTTGATAATCGGCCCTTGTTTTTATTGGTATAATTTGATTTATATTCATTTTGATCGAGGACTGTTGTCTCTCCTCTGTGTCTTTAATACATAAATGCATTAATTTCTTTTGTAATGCGACTACGGTCACACCGACTTTAAAATGTAAACAATAACAAATGGGTTAGTTTGTTATATATATATGTCAGAGAGAGAGAGAGAGAGAGAGAGAGTTAAGGTGAGTTAGAGCGAGAGGGGGAGTTAACGGTGACGCCGCGTTTTTCTCAGTTCACTCCCCATCTTTTGAAGGAACGTCTGTAAAAAAGCTTATACATATGTACACTAACGGATTCGGATTCGGAATTGAGAACAGGCCTGTATATTATTCCCGTTAATGGTAGTGTTCGTCGTCAAATTTCGTATTGACCAAAATGCTCGCATGAAATTGAAATCATTCTATTTTGTCTATGTTGGCAACAACATGCTCGCCTGTGGATAGCCTGCTTTAGTGGCAAAATAGCAAAACACTGCAATATAGGCCTTATCTGGTCATTTTCCGCGGATTTTATGATGAATCCAAATGGGACCGCATTAGTCGACTCCAGAGTTAGAGAACGGCAGAGCCTGTGTCACTCTAGCTAGTAGATTTTCCATGGTTTATTGCATCAGTTTAGGTCGTGCTCTTGTTCATCTGACACAATTGAGCATGATGCTCCCGCCCATTGTTTTGTCACTGAGAGATCAATATTGCTGCCTGGTTATGGATATCAAATATTGTTATCCGCATTGTATGGGAGCAGGATCTTATGCTTTGCGTTGTATTGAAGGTTAGATTCTTCCAACCTCCCTCCTACTATGATAAGTCCGTCATTTCCTATTATCGGGGAGAGGGGGACGATTAAACTCCTTCTGTCCACTGTCTTGTGGATGCGAAGTTGTTTATGTTAAATATTTTCAATTTTATGAATGGTGCTGACGGATGATTGTCGTGGCATGAGTCAATTCACCGACACTCAGCGTGGTTGTAGGAGCTCGGTTTTGCATATGCTACAATCCGTTATGAAAGGAGTTGCTGTGGTTGCAACTGTATAGTGCGCTTCCAATTTGATCTTGACATATCGGCAAACTTACTTGCTTCACTCGTTGCTCTAGAACGCTGGGGACAATGGTCGGTACTTTGGACCACTTGTCTCGGAACCCGTGCAAAAATAGAGGTCGGAGGTTGTGCTATGCTAATTTGCTTGCGGCAATCCCTCTTGACAGTACATCCGCAGGGTTATTTGCAAATAATACATGACGCCATTGAGACTGATGATCCGATTTGCCACAAACCATAACTACCCAGATGCATTATCGTCAGGCATGCGTAAGTCCTTTCTGACTCTATGGGTCAGTTCAGCTCCCAAAACTGCAGCACATAGTTCTAGACGAGGTAGTGTTCCCTTAGCTGATGGTGCTAATGTGAGGAGGTAAGCAGAGCAACCGGACGGACATACACAGCCGCTCCGTATGCTCGTTCTGATGCGTCGAGAGAGTCGTGTAGTTGTTGCTTGTCTGGCACCCTTTTTTCGAAGATTAATCCAGCTGAAGCTGCTGCTCGTCAACCATTTTTAAATCCCAAAGGGTTTGTATGAATATCTTTGTCTTAACCACAACGGGGGCAATTAATCCTAGTGGGTTGAATATTTCCGATGATTCTGAGCTTACCAACCGTTTGGTGATAATTGAGGCTTTGCTTTTTTCGGATCCAGACCAAACCCAGAGTCTTAACACTAATGTATTCTCGTGAAATTTGGGTTAAGACTTGATCATTGTTGGAGCACTACTTTCGAAGCTTGAATCCGGATAGTAGCAGTATTTTGTTTAGCTCTTTTTTAATTTGAACTGCTTCTGGAATACTGTCTGCTCCTGTGAGACAGTCATCAACGTAAAAATCATGTTTGAGTCCGAAGGCCCCTCAAGCATTTTGTAGCTAAGATTGGAGCTGACGTTGTTTTGGGTCGGTAAAACTTAAGATCGTCAGATGGTTTCTTTCGCCATACGATTTATTGATGGAACTGGTAATCATGGTGCATCGACATCTGGCGATACATCTTCTTTATATCTGCGGTAAATATGTATCTGTGGGTGCAGAAAAGTAGCAAAATTGCAAACAACTCGCTTTGCACCGTGGGTCCAGCGTACAATATACAATATATCAATGATTTATTGCTTGTCGTTTTACAGGAAGCATCAAACACTTCCCTTAGTTTCGTAGTGCTGCTTTCGGGCTTTAATACACACGGATGTTGGATGAAGTAGTGATCCGATGCGTGGGATGCACCGATGCACCATATTCCTCCATGAAGTCTACATAGCCTTTCCAGATTTCAGGTGCCGTTCTTCGCTGTAATGCCAATTTGTTGGTTGCCGTTTTTTGAGATTTCCCCAGGGCTGAAGTTCCTTCAGAAAATTGATGTTTAACAATGAATTTACCATCTACGGGAACCCGTTGGTTTTGCTACAAAATGAGATTCGCAGTGAGATTCTTTCGGAGAACGAGTCTTTTCTTTGGTGTCTAGATTTTCTAATGTCCAATATCGTTCCAGCAGCGTATCAACATTTTCTTCTGTGGTTGCCGCTGTTTAAATCGCTACTGAGTCGTGCCCTGCAGGAATTTTTTCGGCAACAATCCATCCAAGCTTTGTATTTTGGAGAATCGGGCTTTAATACCATCTTGTTTGGTAGAAGCAAAGAATAAGAATGCTCTGCTCCGATAAGCATGTCGATCTTTCCTTGTTGTTTTTGATTTTGAGGAATTTAATTCATGAGCTGCTTTATCAGCAATATGTGGCAGCACAAAAGCTCCTACTTGTTGAGTAAAGTCATTATGCATAGATTTCTTAAGAACGTTTGCTCTAGCTCGGCTGGTTTTTGGACTGCCTCCAATTCCCTTAATACGTAATGATGCACCGTGAAACTTTAGGGATAGCTTAGAATCCATTCGTTCAGAGGTCAGATTTACCTTCGACCCGGAATCTAGCAAGGTTCTAAATATGACCATTAGTTCCTTTGACTGATACCTTGTCTGTGGCCTGTTGCTTGCTGCACCTACGGAAGGTAATTGTGGCTCTGTTGCTGCACCTAATGTAGCCTCAAGATTCAGCAGTGTATGGTGTTTTGTGTTGCATATAAAACCCGTACAGCCTCGGCAATCTTTTGCCTTGTGGTCACTGCTGAAAAAGTTAATGCAGCTTCTTTGTACCAAATTGACTCGTTCGGGTATTGTATTTTTTGTGGAAATCATTCCATTTGTATATCCAATGATTCTGTTTGCAGAATTCGCAGTTTGGTAGCCTTCCAGCGCTGGGGTAAGTACACGTTGGGTCCTTCTGCTCCATTCTCGGTTGTTGGCTGCATCTTCCTGTTCCCAGCACTCGGCTTGGCTGGTCCAGGAAGCTTAACATCGTGTCGAGACCTTGTAATTCTCTTGACCCGTCTAACGGTTGTTCGTAGAGGGCTCTGTGTCCAAAATCTATTTTTTGCTTGATGATGGCAAAAATGATCGTATCCCAGCTAGATAATCAATTGTTGTAATATACAACTCCTTCAATGACTTTGGATCGTCGCTGTTTGCTTGATGCTGCAAGAGACAATTGAGAATCGTGTCTGCTACATGGCGGGGATTGTTGTATGCATCATCTCATGCGCTCATGTAATTTTCTTTTTTAAGATCAATATGCCTTATTAATCTTTCAGCCTCTCCAGTTACTGTAGTTTTGAGGTACCATATCTTCCTTAGTGTAGGCATGTTGGTGTCATGAACCATGCATTTGAATAAATCAAAAAATTTATTCCATTTCAGTAGATCCCCATCGAGGATGCTTGCTCTGGGCAGATGCACATCTTCATTGTTTAATACGTTTCCAGGGGCATTGCTTGAGGTTGCCTTTCCAGGCGCATTGCCCGAGGTATGAGTTTTGAGTGTCTGAAATATTATTGCTTATAACTAAATACTGCCGAGACTGAACGTACCCCTTGTTGACCTGTGCAATTGAATAATTGTTTAATAACACAGGCCGAAAAAATTAACCTTTTTATTATAATTAATAGAAGTGTAAACGTAGTAACCTGTATAATAAATTTTAACATCAAAATTTAATTTCAGTCCTGACTTAAATGACTACTTTTTGGATTTTTTTGATGCAACTGGACCTATGTCCGCTCATACATTTGGTTTTGTTATATCTAAACTGCATATGTCAAATGATGTATGTAAATCAAAATCTCCAAATATTCCAACTATAAATATTTGGCACAATAAAATGGAATTCGAGGTTTTAACGGTAAGTCCTAATAGTGTTATTCACTCCAAATTAAGCTAAGTATTAACGTAAAAAATATATTGTTATACATTGTTAAGTGTTGTATTCAAAATAATAATGGAACTTAGGAACGATCGGCACCAACTTTGGAAGTTATCAAAATCTGTTTGTAAATCAGACTGGCAAGCGACGTCCTAATATTTCACACAAAGCTTGACATCATCCGCGTACATAAGTACTCTAGAGTTAGTTAGAACTTCGGGCAAATCGTTAATAAATAATGTAAACAATAATGCTGACATGGAGAAATTACTGATCTACAAATGTGCTGCAAATGTGGAGTAATAATATTTAAGGGATAGCCGATAAATTAGAGATTCCTCTATAGTTGTTGGCCACCGATTTTCAACCTTTTTTGTGGAGAGGAATAAGAAATGTGAAGTTTCTAAGGACAAGGTAAACAATTTCAGAAGGGCAGAGCACAGGGCATCGGCACAATACCTAAGCACACAACCCAGTATTCCGTCGGGACCCAGCAAATAAACTGGCTTAACACGATGAAGATCTAAAAGAAGAGAGCTTTCGTTTAAACGTGGACTGAAAATTAGGTTCGATTTGGGCATGTTGTAAGAATATGTCTGATTTAAGTCAGCGGTAATAGAGTAAGTTGTTTGATAAAACTGGCAACTGCCTGATCATCATTTCGCTTGCATTTACAAAAGACAGCGAGGAAGGATGCGTTAATGGCTTACGTTCAGTGTTAACAAAATTTAAAACTGTTTAGGATCCTTTGAAAATTGGACCCTACAACGAGTCAAATAGTTTTTGTAACACTGCGCGTTCAGCACGGTGGAGTTTGACCGAGCCGATATATATTTAGAGAGGACAGTGCGAGAACCGGCTTTTTTAAATTTAGCGTAAAGCCTTGACTTTACATTTTTTAGGCGACTCAATTCTTTTGTAAACCAAGGGGGCTTATTCAAAATTGAAGGATAGTATAACGGAACACATTCATAGAAAAATAAATTCATGGCATTGTGAAAAAAAAATATCCACGGCAATAGCCATGTCAGTGCACATGTATAAATCGGACCAGTCAAAATCGTAAATAAAATTATTCAGCCGGTCGAATTCCGACTAGCGAAAGCAGTAGACTCTTTTGGCTGAACAATCGGATATATTCTGTATATAAGCACCAATATCGAGTGTCACATCGAAAGTAGGATGATAGGGATCTTGCTAAACTAACTCTTGCCGGATCAGAGACAAAACAAAGATCAAGCAGGCGCCCTAAGGAATTTCGTACATGGTTGACTTGAGACAGTGAAATGTCGAACAAGCCAGCAATAAAATCATGTTGCGTTGAAGATTGAGGACCCCACCCCCGCGCCTGACAGACCGATCAAGCCGATAAATCGTGAACGCAGCTGGAAAAACTTCGGAGCTTAGAATCTCCGGCTTTAACCAGGTTTCTGTGAACACAATAACATGGGAGGCGAATGCAAAACTGTCAGAATACAATTTCGGCAGCTTACTACGTAAGCCTCTTGCATTCTGATAGGAGATTGACAGAGAGGTGTTTAGTTTTTGAACAGGGGACGTAGAGGGTGCAGTGGTCAGATCAGGCTTGGGAAGACTTATTCCAACTGGCTACGTAAGCCTCTTGCATTCTGATAGGAGATTGACAGAGAGGTGTTTAGTTTTTGGACAGGGGACGTAGAGGGTGCAGTGGTCAGATCAGGCTTGGGAAGACTTATTCCAACTGGCCGTTTCTTTTTCTTAGCTTCTTTGACAACTACATACTCTGGCCAGAATTTGGTAGAGCATATCGTGCTAAAGAATTCATTTGGGGCATTTATTTTGAAAGATGAAATGTCCCTAGCGTAAGAAAATTTAAATTTTTCGACCTTTAACTTTAAATTTTCGGCTCTGACTTTGCCTCGTATAAAGGCAATGACATCTTCCGATGTTTGATCAGGGTAGAGCCGCTAAACAAATATCTGTTTCGTAGGTGAGATTGCAATTAGGGCTTTTGGCAAGACAGACTTAGTGTCTTCCGTGCCATTAACGACCGTTAGTCCGGCCATTAAACCCTGGGGGGATAAATTGACGGGACTATGGGGGGTCAAAATTTGTGACGAAGCGGATATTACCGCGGGAACGGTCAGTTCTACGGCACATTCGGGTACGGAATCTTTTCTAACACTCGATCTCAGAATTCTCGGCTGTGCCGAGGGAGGCTGTTGCTGAGAGTCCGCCGCTGGTTGCAGGGATCCGTCAACATGCTGCACTCCAGTTGCAGTTTTTTTACGCCTTAGAGACTCATTTAATAGCGATAGGCTACTAAAATGTTGTCGCACAACCAACAGCCGATGGTGAGATCGCTAGACGTAATTACCATTTTACAGGTTTTGGCAAAGCAGGCGATATCAGAAGACATTATAAAGACTTTCCACTGTACTTGTTACGTTAATAAGAGTGAGCGACAGATAAGATAAGAGTGCAGCCGCACAGAGAGAGTTTGAGAGCGTGAGAGCAAGAGAGCGTGGGAGTTAGCAAGCTTAGAATCGCTTAGCTGTCGCGACGGCGCAACAACGGCTAAACGTGAGAGGCACAAAGTGGAATGCAAACATGCAAGAAAAACAATCACTGCAGCACAATTAAATTGTAAAAATAAAAGAGATTAAATGCACAAATAAATATAGCTGCATGCACACGCGAAGTGCACGGGAACTATGAAGAACGTAATGTAGAAGTTTTAAATAAACCCCGATGGTTTTTAGCAAAGTTATTACAAAAAAACGAGAGCGCAAGAAAAAAACACGACCGTCCACTTATGTCTCCTCTTTTCTAAGTTTTTATTTTAATATTTTTTTTTTTATTTTACACTTTTTTACTTTACTTCTAAAGTAAACAATGAAACTTCAAAAATAGGATTAAAAAATCAAAAAATTTGTTTAGAAAAATGGCATGTGGGTACCTCGAATCACTCGCCATTTTTACGAATGCATTATATTTTTTCTGATATCGGATAATGTAAGTGTAAATGTTTTTAAGCAAACAAATTTAAAAAAAATCCCATTATTTTATAATATTGTAATAATTGTATTGATAAATTATTAAGCTAACTGTAGCCCTTTCGTCACAACAAAATTTTTAAAATTCTTAATTTTTATATTATTATATGGTAGACAGGTCGGTACAAGTGGTGAGGCCCCAGGCAAGAGCCACTAATTAGGGCTGGCCTCCTCTTTGGTCCACTCCCTCAGAACTATTGGATTTGGTGCTGGAACCAGGAGCTGTGGCGCGGGAGCGTGGTTGCTGTGGCTAACACAGTTGCAGCCGGCCACCCGCAGATTTTTTGCGTTTCGGCGACTCGTTTAATAGCTTCATACTATTAAATTGAGCGTCTAGCGCGGAGAAAGTTCCTAAAAAAAGCAGAGAGAGAAATAGAGAGGAAATGAGTTAGAGGATGAGCGATAACCAGAAAACAAGAGCGAGAGAGCTATGAACCGTTTAGCTGCAGCTAAAACTAACGACACTCAAGTGGGGAAAAAACGGGATGAAAAAAAAAGATAAGAAAACCGTCTTAGCACAAACTGAAAATGTTTATTAATACAATAACTTACAAATACTTACACGCGCGGTAGAAAAACGGTATATATAATTACTGATGATAGACATTGAATTTAGAGAAACCCCGGCGGTTTAAAATCAAAGAACCGCAAAAATTCGGAGCACAAAACAAAAACTTGACCGTTCGCTAAGTGAAAGATCGAATGATCGAATGGCTAAAAATACAATTACTAATAAAAATGATCTAAATCATTTATAAAGTCGTACTGTTAATTTTGAAAACGGTATAAGTCAGTTGAACTTTTTAAAACCACAGTTCCTTAAGAAATTGGTTATAATATATACTGTTTTGGTGACACTACTTTACTGTCAAAAAATCATATAAACAATTTTTTAAACCTTTAAAATACATAAACCTAAATATCTCGAAATTATGAAAGGGTGACTTATACTACTGTCAAAATCCAGGACACAATTATACTAATTATACCTATATTCAAGAAGTAACATATATTTTTCCAAAAGTAAAATTACTTCGCTATGGTAAGTGGGTACAAGTGGTGAAGTTCTCTCGTTCGATTTTTGTCGAAACTCGGCCAACAATTCTTTGGCCTCCTGCACTCAGTTTTTCTTGACCATTCCTTCTTGGTTGATTTTTTTGAGATGGTTGCGGGGAGATCGGTATCTCTGTAATAGTGTTAGGCCAAGCCGAGAACTTTTGCCAGTTCGTCTGCATTTTCATTCCCTGGGATTTCGTTATATCCCGGTATCAAGGTTAATTTTACCTTATTGTTCTCTGCAAGTCTGTTAAGGGCCTCATTGCATTCAGCCACTAGCCGTGAGTTGGTTTTCACGGCAACTTGGAATTTGATAGCCGCTTGGCTGTCCGATTAGATTCGTATATTAGTATCATTGGGTCTTCATCGTAATAAAAGCCTGGCTGCTTCCCTTATGGCGACTGAAGGCCACAGCTCATCTTGGAGCCGTCGGTGTAGCGGGATACCTCATCCTCTACGGTTACTCTCTCTCTGTTTCAGTCCTTCCTTGTTGGGTACGAGGTCGTGAATACATTACGTAATCCGTGGTCTGTTTAATGCTTTTAAGTCTCCTGCCGTGCCCTGTGCCGTGTTCCCCTCAGCAGTTGCTTGCTTTCCGTCTTACTGCACTCTGCGCGGCAATGTCCTTAACGAGCAATTCTTTCGGTATTATATCATTCAGAGCAGCCGCGATGATCTTATCCCTCCTACTGCTCCTGCGCCTGCTGCTCGTTGTACCCTTGTGAGTTTCGATATGTTGTAAGCCCTGGTTTGTGCCGACCACCATACTAGGGCCACCATAATTGGCCGAATCACCGCTGTGTAGACCCATATAATGATTTTTGGATGTAGCCCCCAGTTGTTTTCAAAATTTTTTCTCCAGGAGCAGAATGCACTACTTGCCTTCCTGACTCTTTTTGCAACGTTTTTCTTCCATGAGAGTTTTAAGTCCAAAATCACTCGTAGATACTTTGCCTGCTTCGATAATGTTAGCTTCGTGCCGCTTATACTGGGCGTGTAAAAAAGCTGGTACCTTAGTTCTTCTGGTGAAGAGCTTTAGTTCTGTTTTTGTGGGTTTAATACCCAGCGCTCCTGTCATTATGCCCTTGATAAAATCAGGATAGAGTCCTGATACTAGCAGTACTACGTCGTCTACGTAGCCCATCCTGTATTGCTTGTATTTGTAGTGCCTTCTCGACATGATCCACGACTAGTTTAGTGCTGTTTCCGTCGACTTGCCTTCTCGGTATTCATGCTGTGCATCTGAAAAGCGGTGTTTCTCTAGTTACTCCCCGGTGTGAACATCCAAGAGTCTCTCTAGTATCTTGAGAACGAAGAAAGTGAGGCTTATCGGCCTGTAATCCTTTGCTAATATGTGCCTTCTTCTGTCTGGTTTCGGTATAAATATGACTTTCGCTTCCCTCCACTGGAGCGGAATGTACGTCAGTCTTATGCAAGACTTGTTAATGGCTTTTAGCCATCTACAGATGCTATCCTTGGCTGTTTGTAGCATTGCGGCATAATGCCGTCCGGGCCCAGCTTTTGTATTAGTCAAAAGAATCAATTGCCCACTGGATTCTTTCCGTAGTGATATCTTTCTTAGTATCGCAGTGTTTTTTACGCCTTCTAGTGGCTCGCAGTAGATCTACCATGAGTCTTTTTGGCCTTGTAAATTGCTTTTTGTAGGCTCATTGCGCCTCCTTGCATGGTACCCAGTCCCTGGTTCCATAGCTAGTGTTGAATGACTTCCGCGCCCTTCTCCTAAGATCAACTCTTTCGTCCACTATGGGGGGTACTGCTTCATTGAGAATGAAAACTTTCATGTCTCTTGGAAAACATTGTTTAGTATGTTTGAAAGGTCGACCACCTCCTTGTCGAGGGCCTTAGGGGAGGATTGAACCTTTATCCTCCTATTGCCGATTCTTGATTAGACAATTTCGCTAAATTTGCCCCAATCTGTTTTGAGGGTGTTCCTTCTCGGTACTTGCTTCTTTACCTGTACAGCTAAATCAAAGAAAATATATATGTGATCCTTCCAGTTCTCGACCTTGTAACTGTCCAGTTCAATTTGCAAGGTCTTACACCCCTTCCCAACCGACATATAATGTTATCAAAAAATGACTCACCCTTATCATTTGTTTCCGAGCGGCCTCAGAGCGTGTGCCTTGCATTAGCATCGCACCCGAGCATCAGGGTCGTCTTTGTGTCTTCGGCCCTATGCAGCAGCTCAGGCGGGGCCGGTTCGTCATGGGCCGTGTACGCCGAGGTGATCAATGTTCCGCTCCCATTCGCTGCCATGAATGCGGCCACTACTAGGACAGGTGTGCTAAGATTGGAACAGAGGAAGGCATTAAATCGTTTATTTGTTTTTAAGGATATTCAAAATCAACCGGAAAGATTGGGAAAAGGTATATCAAGCGATGGAGTTTACTTTGAATAAACGATTTCATTTACTCATTTTAATTTAATTTCAATTGAAAATTTAATTTCTAAAAAAATTAAGAATTATTAACCGCCCCACCTGATATTACTATGCATGCTCTCGACGTACCATTCGAGTTAACGCACAGCATTGTGTATCACGGGATCCTTAGACCAGCGACTTGCTCATCTCTAGTGCAAGACTCTTGTATTAGACCGATGTCGATATCCTTCTCCCACAAAAGGATTGTGAGATTTGCTGTAGCGTGCGAGCTGGTCTCCTCGGTATCTCCCTGGCGTGGACTAGCCGCCAGGGAGTTCCTGTAGAACCCATCGTCCCACCTGATCACCCGGTGCCCCTGACCACGTCCGAGGAGTCGAAGGAGGGGATGGGACCGGTCGGAACGCTAGCCGCTCTGCCGGTTACCATGACGGCCAACTTGGCCTCAATGTCGTCCCACTTCTCTGACAGCACGCGATCCCCATTATGGTTTTCATTTACCAGAGCCATAACCTGACTGTCTCTGGCCACCGCGCTGAACTTGACAGCTTGCACAGCTGGATTAACCCCTCAGCTGGGAACTTGGAAGTCAGGGGGCACGGTTCGCGTAACAGACGTGCCCAGGTCCACCCGACTATCATGACAGCTTCCCCGGCCAAAGCCCAACTAAATTGCAAATTTGTGTGCCTCCGAATATGTGTGGCATTGTTTTTTTTTTTAAATTCACGCATCGCTGAACGTGGGTCGCGATTCTCTGACACGATTTGCTGCCGCCACCAAATATTAATAACACAGGGAGCTGCGAGAGCAGGAATGGCCATTGTCTTGCCATTCTAGGATTTAAAATATATAGCCTCACTTACACTTTTTAATGTATAATCCTTGACTTGATATTTCTAGGATATCCAAATCAAATTCTGCAAGGCCCATGAACAAATTAGGGATTTCGTTAATGCATCTCTACCTTTCGAGAAAATTGATGTAATTGCAATTCCAGATCTTCCTACATATCGTTATATGAGCCAATATGGTATGTTGATAGTAAGGTAAGATATCTACAAATTTTTAACAACAAAATAATATTATTTTTTATACCCAATAGGGAGTCTGAATTAAAAAAAAATGGTATATTTGAAATTATGCGAGAGACTTTATATCAGTGGATTGGTGTGTGTATTACGCCGTATTGGTGGTCTGAGGCAAATTTAAATAAAGCTTTAATTAGTTATTTAGCGTCAGAATTAGTCATTGAAGTAAGTTATTTATAAAAAAATACACTTAATTGAAAATACTGACATATTATTGTTTAGATCAATGGAGAAGCTGAGTTTAATGGAAAATACCCCATGACCATTCTTTACTCATTATACTATGAATTAAGCAAGCGTTATCCTCATTCTCGCATAACAGGGATGAAACAAGAGTTGACTTCTTACAAAATTGAGCTAACAATTAGAATGCTTAAACACGCCTTGGGAATGGAATCCTTTAAAAATGGAATACAAAAATTTGTTGCCGAATATTCAAATATTTCCTATAAGGGACCTGACCTGTGGAATACACTATCTGAACAAGCTAAAACTGATAAGACTCTTGATAATGAACTAAGTATACTGGAAATTTCCGAATCTTGGATAAAACAAACCCGACTTCCGATTATAAAAATTAACAGAGACTACGAATCAAGAACCGCAACAATACAACAGAAGGTATACCTAAGAGAACGGCCTCACGATGTTCCCGATCAAGATAAAATGCTTTGGTGGATACCTCTGTTATTTATTCGAGAAGATCATCTTAACTTCTTAAACAGCTCATATTTATGGATGAAAAAGGTAAAACAAATTCGAATTTCTAACATGCCACCTCAACACCAGTTTGTAATCGTCAATCCCGAGGAAATTGGACCTTTTCCAGTTAACTATGATGAAAAAAATTGGAATATGCTTTCAAATTTTTTACAAACCGAAAACGCCAAAAAATATATTCCCGTTTTTACAAGGTAATTATATAACATACTTCTGCATTCCGTTTGTATTGTGGATGACTCCATAATTTTGTTGCATCCAATACTGTTTTTTGCAAATCTATTTTCATCACTATAAGCGTAATAAATTAAAACTTTAAAGAATTTTAGAGCATTTAGTAGCTTATTAGGTCTACAATTTATGCACAAAAGGATTAGCCGACAACTAAAAAATAAAAAGGTAATAGAAATGGAATTAAAAGGGGGTAAGGTCAAACACCAAGAAAAAAGGCATGTTTTTGTGCTTTTTTTTCTGACGACACAGCTAAAATGTATTCACTTAACTAATGGTATATTAAAATATGACATTCGAAAAATGTCTAATCAAATTTTAACAAAAAAATATGGCAAAGGTAACAATTTTCCGAACGCGTCTCGAAAAAAAAAAATTGAACTGCGGTGCCCCTCATAACTCGGTGCTGGATCATTAAGAATCAAAAAATCCAAGTTCATTCGTTATATAATAGATTGTGCCAGGTAACGCTGTCGAGTTTCTTTATACCCTTTCAGGGTATTATTATTTCATTCAGAAGTTTGCAACGCAGTGAAGGAGACATCTCCGACCCTATAAAGTATATATTATATATTATTATATTACTAGTATATATCAGCATCAACAGTTATCAGTTATTGTTATTGCAATTAATTTTTTTTCGAGACACGTCCGGAAACAGTGGAAATTTGAAAACGTGAGTTGTGGGAAAAATGCTTTAAAGTTTGTTAAGCCCATGCAGTGAATACCAACCGACCTCCGAACTGTACATAACCTTATATGGCGATGTAAAATGCAGTGAATACTAACCTCGTCATTTTTTATATGGTCGATGTAAAATGTTACATAACATTCTTAAGGTATTAGGCATTTGAAAAAAAATTGTAATGCTTTACCCCACTTAATAATTAAATGAACACATTCAACCAGTTGGCCGCCATTCAAAAACTTAAAAATACACACTGTAAAAACACGCTATTATCACCTGTAAAAGGGTCTGACCCTTTTACTTCCCCCCTTTCAATAAAACTGTAGTTTCTAAGACCTTTTGTTGTTGTTAAATTCTGCCCAAAAGAACACCGGGGCTTGTTAGCTTGTGCTCCCAATAGTAGTATTTTGCATATCTTGTATTTCTTTGTGCCTCTTTCGTTTTGCCGTTGTTTGCGATGTACAGGTGCGCCTTTAGAACAAACACCGTTGGAAAATCAAAACCGACATTACCATTAAATAGTTCTAAGCAATACCTATTAGAGTAGAGTTTTCTCAAGAATTGTAACCCAAATAATTATAGCCCACAAGTGCGGAAGCTATGCCTTAAAAGGAAATTTTTAAATTAATTTTTGTTTGTTTTATGTTTTATTAAAAAATAACGGAAAAAACAATTGAAATATAAAAATAAAAATTTCTTTTCGTTTATTGCTTATATAGCCACCCCCACACACTTGTGTTTCCAGATCTGCTCAATAACCTCGGCAGCTCTTATTTCTATTCCGGGTAATTGTTTTTCTTTTTATCAATTTGTCGTGGGCACTTTTTGCTCATGTGGCTGTTTTATTTGTAGATTATATTATATTAGAGCAAGCAAGACAATAAGCCTGTAAAGCTTATCAATGACATTTCAAAAAATCCAGAAAATTAAAAAAACTGAATTTGCTGCAATTTCTAATCGAAACAGATCATACAAACCCGGCCATTTAATTTTTTCAGCATATGGGCATTTAACTAAAATTAATATTTTTTTTGCTGGAATAATGCAGTTTACCAGTACTTTTTGTATTTTAAAATGCAAAGCTTCGGGGACAAATTAAAAAAAAAAACTGCATCGAAAAATAGTAATTGTGTTTGAGTTTATCTTGAAAATTGAAAAATTTTAAACAACAATAAAATAATGGAGTTTTTCATTAATATAAGTCTTATTTAATTATACCTATTATGGTTTTTATTTTACATGTTTTTTCTGATTTATAACGTAACATCGGGAACGTGACAAAATCTCCGTCATGCTTTTTGCCCGAATTTTTTAATGACAAAAATAAACTTTAATATTTATAATACTTTTAATACATTTTGTTCTTTAAATATTATAAATTTTTATTTAAATTTGAATTTTTTTAATATAAAATTTTTTTTTATTTTTATTTTTCTTTTAATTTTAGAATGTCTTGATTTTTGATTTAGTAAGGATCACAAATTACGTTCAAAATTAATTTTTTCGCCAATACCTTATGTTTTTTACGCACACTGATTGATATAATATAGGAAAGGCGGCCAAAAATATGAAAAAAAAAAAAACAAAAAAGAGAATAGTTCAGATGGTTGCAAACAGTTGCAGCTGAAATTTAAAACATAGAGTAAGAAATATTTGTTCATTTTTATAAACAAAAAGGTTTAATCGTGCGATTAGACGCGAAAGACATATTTTTTTGTTATACATATGTTCTACTTACAATAGCGAACTTTATAATATTAAAATAGCTATGAAACTGTCTTCCGACAAAAATCTAAAAAATTGTTTTTATCTTTTAATTGTCAACAATAATCTTTGTTTAAGAGTACATTTTCAAACGATTATTCAGACTGCTTCTCAAGTAATGACAAAAATTGTACTAAATGGATCGCAAACGTTACACAAAAACAGTGAGTGATGAAACAACAAAAAATCGTCAATCGATTGCTATCTATCTTGAGACAAGAATGTAAGCAAAAGTAAGCAATATGCAATAAATACGAACGAAAAGCAAAGACAGAACTTAAAGTCGCGAACAGTGGAAAAATCATACCTTTGACTAATTAAAATTCGCCCAAGAAACAAACTTATTTATATATTTAAAAATTCATTTTTGAAATTCAAACTTTTTTCAAAATAATTATTTCGGCCGAAAATCACAAAATTTTAACATTAAATTGTGCAGCAGCTAACTTAAGCTCTGAAATTAATTGCAAATGTCACAAAATCTATTTGGGGACTTCTCCAAATACAAGATACAAATAAGGTGAATAAAACAGTCTGTGATTAAAAAATTATAGTCGTTTTTAAGTGTGCCCGTCTAAAGGCGGGCTTGGGCACTAGAGGGTTAAATAAAGGCAAATGCCAAAGTAAAATTTCATCAAGTAGTTCTTATTAAATTCCTTTTCGTTCACTGTGTTCGAGCTCTTGCATTCATTTACACTTTTATATTCACATAATCGGTACAGTCCACTCCACTGATCTACAACCGCTTCAAAAACTTTACTACAAATATTCAAAATAATTTGCACAAGGAATATACATCCAAAAATAATATATATAAATTAAAAACTACTATTTATTAATCAATACAAGTCATAAAAGACTTTCTCCTTCAAAGTGAACGGTCGTGTTTTTTTCTTGCGCTCTCGTTTTTGTGTAATAACTTTGCTAAAAACCATCGGGGTTTATTTAAAACTTCTACATTGCGTTTTTCATAGTTCCCGTTCACTTCGTGTGCATGCAGCTATATTTATTTGTGCATTTTATCTCTTTTATTTTCACAATTTAATTGTGCTGCAGTGATTGTTTTTCTTGCATTTTTGCATTCCTTTTTGTGCCTCTCCGTTTAGCCGTTGTTGCGCCGTCGCGACAGCTAAACGTTTCTAAGCTTGCTTACTCCCACGCTCTCCTGCTCTCACGCTCTCCCGCTCTCCAACTCTCTCTGTGCAGCTGCACTTTATCTTATCTGTCGCTCCCTCTCATTAACGTAACAAGTACAGTGGTAAGTCTTTATAATGTCTTCGAATATCGTCTGCTTTGCTAAAACCTGCAAAAAGGTAATTACGTCCAGTGATCTCACCATCGGCTGCTGGTTGTGCGACAACATTTTGCATGCAAAGTGCATTGGAGTTGCCGTCCGGACGGTTGATGACGTGAGGAAAAATATCGGCTTACGTTACTGTTGCGAAGCCTGTCGTGAAGTTGAAAGGGAAATGTCGACTTTTATGAGGCAGACCAAGGGCGGTTTTAAGGAGGTGTTATCGAGTTTTCAGAAAACTCATAACATGTTCTTAGCGCTTGATAAGCAATTTAATAGCCTTACGCTATTAAATGAGTCTCCAAGGCGCAAAAAAACCGCAACTGGTGTGCAGCAGGTTGACGTGTCCCTGCAACCTGCGGCGGGCTCTCAGCAGCAGCCTCC
>VNJQ01006944.1:0-11822 GCA_008042515.1 Drosophila truncata | reverse complement strand
ATGGCTTTATCCATTCTGGTGGCAACATCGATTTTTAGCGACACCAGCTTTCCCTTCGCAAGTGCCCTTATATTTTCCTTGATGTACTGCTCTTTGACCGACACAAAATTCATAATATTTCTAGAAGTGACGGGGTTCATACCAAGTGCATTATAAATAGGATCCATTATTTCGTTGAACCCTTCACTGTCTAGAAATTTAAATGGTTTTCCGTCTGTGGTTACAATTTTGACTAACGAAGAAACAATTGCTTTTTCACTCGTTTGATACGATATTCTTCGTTTTTCTTCGCATTGTGTTAACTTTGTACATCCAGAATTATTCCACTCATTGAAAATGCCCATATGCTTGGTTGTTAAGTGCCGTCTTAAATTTGTGGAATGATTGCCGGACAATTTAATACCGCAAACATTACAAATTGATTTGTTCTCGTCCAAATTAAATTTAAAGAATTGGTGCACATTTTTATTCATGTCTCTTCCCATTTTACAACAATTGTTTCGCAACTTCACCCACTCAACTCACGATCGCAAGTAAACGTTTAACGATTTGCTTGCCTATGCGTGTGAATGTATACCAATACATACGCAAAAGACTTTTATTTTCACTGAACTCGACAAAACGGTCTTGGAACAACCGAAACAAAACAGAATAGAAAAAAAGGGTTTCGCTCTGAGCACGAGCGAGCTCATTCGAGAACCCACGAAACGGTTGCTCTCTGAGTCTTTTCGTAAAAAGTCAGAGAGAGACAGATATTTGCGAACAACGAGAAACGGTCGACAGTTATTTGCAAGCTCTGCTTATTTTTAAGCTTAGCAAATATTATATTTTGTATTTCATTTCTAATCTTTAACTTTTTAATGTCTGTAAATTTTTCAAAAATAAGACAAAAGTGATTTAAAAAATAATAAATCTTCGTTTTTGTTTTCTTCATCTGTTAGTTTTTCTGTTCCGATTTGATTAAATTAAGGTTTTCGCGCATATTTTTTCCATTGTTTGCATTTCGTCGCTCAGCGATGCACTAAAAATTAAAACCAATTCTAGCGCTGAGCGACGTCGCTCTGACGCTCAAGAAATTCGCTCGTCGCTTAGCGGCTGCGTGGCCACTCCAATGCTTTCTCATAAGCTTTAATATTTTACGTCGCTCGAGAGAGCGTCGCTCAGTCGCTCAGTCGCTCATCGCTCAATGCGTGGCCGAAGCCTAAGGCTGCCCTCGCGATTCAGAGCCCGGGACAAAGCGAGTCTCTCCCAAGAGGAGAAGACAAAGCTAGCAGACTAGAAGGTACTGCACAGTGCGAGCCCGACACCCAAAGAGGGGGGCCAATGTGCAGTCCTCCAGATTAACAAGGAGGCGGAGGACATACTGTACCCGAGGTATGGGAAGATGGCTCGGGGCTTAGGTAGTGTCTACCTGCGCCTCAAAAAGCGCCACCCTGGGGACAAGGACGCGCACACCCTGCAGGCAGGAGAGGTGGAGAAGGACGTTTTGGATGAGGAGGAGGAGGACGGTGATGTGACAGTGATAGTCAACCCGTCTGGAGCCGGTACCCATTGCCCTGAGGGTACTGCAGCTCAACCTCCATAAGAGCAGGCTCGCGTCGACGGAACTCCTGATAGCCATGGAGCAAGGGTCCGTCGATATAGCTCTAGTCCAAGAGCCGTGGATTCGGGCAACTCAATTGCCGGATTAAAGTCCTCTACACTCAACGTGTTATACACACCGCCGTACTTGTACGGAAGGGTCTCCAAGCTAACCTTATGTCTCATTACAGCACGGATGATCTGACTGTGGTGATGCTTAAAAGCAAAAAGAAGCGCCTACTGGTACCTTCCTGCTACATGGCTCACGACAGGACAGCCCCACCGGAGGAACTCAGAAGCCTGGTGGAAGCCAGCCCGAAGGACCAGCAAATATTGGTCGGCGCAGATGCCAATGCACACCACTGCGTGTGGGGGAGCCCCGACACTAACGAAAGAGGTGAGTCACTTTTAGACTTTATACTTTGTTCCAATATTCACGTAGCAAACGTAGGGGAAGTACCTACCTTCGTGGGTCCTACCTCCTCTAACGTGCTAACTTAACACTAGTAGCGGGGCAGAGTACCACGGTATCAGAATGGAAAGTCCAAAAAGACTATCACTGCGAGACTCGTGACTGGTCCAGGCACAGTTACATCCGTGGAGGAAATAGAAAAGTCCCTAGGGAAGCTCTCCAAGGAATTACTAGATGCATACCACGCATCATGCCCAATATCGATAAATAGGAAGAGAACCAAGCCACCTTGGTGGAACAAGGATCTCTCTCTCCAACGAAACAATCTCAGAGATTTCTTCAAAATCGCTAAACAAGCGAAAGACGACACAATCAACGACGAATACAAAATACTACTAAGGGACTACAAGAAGGAGATACGAAGGGCGCAAAGAAGCTCTTGGAGAAACTTTTGCTCCAACATAGAGACGGCCCCAGAAACGGCGAGACTCCGGAAGCTGCTATCGAAGCAACCTACCGTACAGAGTCAGCTTAAAAGTGAAGATGGAAAGTGGACTGAGGGCAGCGAAGAGGCCCTAACAGCACTAATGGAAGCGCACTTCCCAGGATGCACAGAAGTAACCGACGCCAATGAGCACCAGGTACTAGCTACGTGTGAAGAGCATCTTCCAACAGATCTAATAACATCCAGAAGAATTCACTGGGCAATAGACTCCTTCGCGGGGATAAAAGCACCGGGACTCGATGGAATATTCCCAGCCACGCTACAGGTGACCAAAGAAGAGATCACCCCATGGCTCTACGCAATATATAGAGCTTGTATAAGCACGGGCTATATCCCTATTCAATGGAGGACCTCTCGGATTGTCTTCCTGCCCAAAGCAAGCAAGAGTAGTCACGTGAGCCCCAAGGATTACAGACCGATAAGCCTTACCTCTTTCTTACTGAAAACACTAGAAAAGCTGCTGGAACTATACATCAGGAACGATGTGGGAGGACTACTCTCAACCCATCAGCATGCCTACACAAAAGGGAAATCGGTAGAGACGGCACTACATTCGTTAGTAGCCACCATCGAGAAAGCCCTGCACGATAAAGAATACGCCCTTGGAGCGTTTGTGGGCATATCCGGGGCCTTCAACAACGTCAGTACAGACGCAATAATGGGCCGCCTAGAGGCAACTGGAACGCACACCGCCATCAACTTCTGGGTACACAACCTGCTAAGTTGCAGGGTACAATCTGACTGGGGCACTGCTACCATGGTGAAGGGAGCACACAGGGGCACACCACAAGGTGGAGTCCTATCGCCCCTCCTATGGAACCTGGTGGTCGACGACCTGATCAAGAGATTCAAAAGGAAGGCCCCAAAGATAACAGCCTATGCGGATGACATAAGCATAATTATTACGGGTGTATGTCCATCGACCCTCAGCTCGATCATGGAATAAACGCTTAGGGAGATATGTGAGTGGGCAGACAAGGTAGGACTTAGTATCAACGCGAATAAGATGGACCTCATTCTCTTTACCAAGAGATACAAGGTACCGCTATGGATCCCCCCAAAAATCAATGCAACCAGGCTGACCCCGAAAACACAAGTCAAATACCTCGGCACTGTCCTAGACAGCAAGCTGGCATGGAAACCCTATGTACTAGAGCGGGTGAAAAAGGCCACCATATCGCTATATGCATCCAAGAAGATGCTTAGCAGCACATGGGGTCTCTCACCTACTCTGATGCACTGGGTCTACATATCGGTGGTGCGTCCGACACTGCTATACGGAGTCTTAGTGTGGTGGCAAGCCACGGAAAAGAAAACATACAATAAGCTAATGGAAAGAACCCAGCGGCAGGCACTGCTCTGCATATCAGGGGCGCTGAGGTCAACCCCTACAAAAGCGCTCGAAGTCATACTCGGAATCGATCCCCTTGATATCCACGCTCAATTGACTGGAGGAAAGGCTGCACAACGCCTAGTGGCAGCAGGAAATATGTCGCCTCAAGGATTCGGGCACAGTTCAATTGGTCGAGACATGAGCAGTCCATCTGACTACACGATACCTAGAACCTGCCCGGATGTCAAAACAACAGCACTCATGGGACTGGAAGACTGGAAAACGGCTCAGGATCACACACGACACCTCAACATACATATACACCGACGGCTCCGAGATGGAAGGAGGAGTAGGAGCGGGCATGTACTGTACAGACCCTGAGATAAGGCTGTCGTATAAGCTACCAAGCCAATGCAGCATATCCCAGGCGGAAGTCTTCGCCATCAGGAAGGCGGCAGAGCCTGCGCGGAGAATAGACCGCCCACGCGTGGCGGTAAACTTGTTCGTAGACAGTCAAGCCGCGATCAGATCCGTGCAATCGTCGGAGGTCTGGCAAATATACTGGAAAGCAGGGAGGCACTAGACACCCTAAGCATGACAACGTCAGTGCGGATCTATTGGGTTCCCAGCCACCAGGGCATCGATGGCAACGAGACCGCAGATGTTTTAGCAAAGGAAGGCGTCCGATTGAAGAGCGACAGAACAGAAAACGTCCCCGTCTCCCTAAGAGCGCTTCAAAGCGAGCTAGAGAGTCAGGGAGACGCGCGTGCAAAAAGCAGATGGAGAAGGAACTCCGGAACCTGCAAAATAGCGAAAATCATGTGCAAAGAGCGCAACGAAAAACTCAGTTGCTACGTGCTGCAGCTCCCAAGAAAAGACTGCAGATTACTAGTGGGAATACTCACAGGTCACTGCCTGGCTGCGGCACATGCAGTCAAGCTGGGCATCACCGACAACGGTAACTGCAGGAAATGTGATGAATTCGAGGCAACAGAAACCTTGGAACATCTCATCTGCAGGTGCCCGGCCTTGACACGGGTGATAACAAGGTACTTAGGCGCCCCAATGCTGGCCTCGCTAGAAGAGGCTTCAAAGAGAACGCCAGGTGAACTGCTCGACTTCGCGAAATGCGCCTCGATCCTAAAGGACTTCGAAACGTAAACGACTTCAGGTCCATCCAAGGAAAAGTCCCCCCGGGCAACTAAGGGCCATACTGGCCTATGAGTGGCCCCCAATGAGGGCCGCCCGGACTAACCTAACCTAACCTTTACAAATTTAGTACAAATACGGTCATCCAAATGCCAGCAGACTTTAATAAATTATGGATTTGCCTTATTGCTTTGTTGTTTAAATACACTTGCAGCAGTGCTCTCGCAAAGATAACTTTCTCACCTTGAAAAATCGGGTTTTTACATTCACAGGATTAATGACATTTATAGTAGTTTTACCCTGCCAATTCTATCAATTCTATCCATAGGTTTTTAAGAAATATGCATAAGAGTAATCTAACTTCGTTCTAAAACTGCAGTTTAAGGAATTGTGCCAATTTGCACGGTATATTGGCGTAATAAGGGAGAATTAAAGAATATTTGGTGAAAATTTCATAAATTTCTATCCCTTAGTTTTTGGAAAAATCGCACAACAGTGGGTGGTGGCGGTGGGCTGATAACATAGCACAGTGGTTCATTATAATTACTTATAGCTGTTGTATTGTTACAAAATGTTCACCAAAATTAAAAAAAAAAAAATATTATAAACATACACAAAAAAATGTTCATATAGAACGTCCATATCATATAGCTGTCATAGGAACGATCGGTTAGAAATAAGAATTTAGTATGGAAAACTTTTTTATTTTTCCAGATATGTTGCATAAAGTCACAGATTATGACTTTGGTGTGGTTTTATACATACTTACCAAATTTTATACAAATCTGACATCTATTGCATATAGCAACCATTAGAACAGCCGGTTAGAACTAATAATTTAGTACTGATAACTTTCTCTTTTATGTTAAAATTGTTTACTTTTCAAACATCATATCAAAAAATAAATAAATTAAACAAAACAAGATAATTATAAACCAATTTATTTCACATTCGACTATTCGACATAAAACAAAAATTTATAATGTCTCCTCTAGTAAGTCGAACACAGATTCAAGTAACATAGACTTGTCCTTCTTTCCAAGTTTTCTTAGCCCAGTTATAAATGGGTTCGACCGTAAAATAAGAGTATTCAATATGTCTGTGTTTGTTACAATGCGTGACATCTTTCGGCTGTGATAGAGTCTAAATTTTTTTAGTTCTTTATTATTTGACTCTGAAGCTTCCTCCGAAAGCTCTCCGATTGATACGAGTGCATGCTCTATCACAGAAGATCCGTGAATTAACGCCTTATGGACTGTAGCTGGCAAATAATACCATAGATACTCTTTTAGCAATTCCTTAGCAGTATCAATAGCGTATTCATTAAGTCGTGTTAGTATATTAACGATCACAAACTCATCCGCAACTTTCCGCACCTAACTTTAACGATTTAAGATTCTAAAAACTCTGACAAAGATAAATAACAATAATTCAATGGGGTAATAGGGGGGGAACATAATTAAAACTTTAGGTAAACAAAATAAAGACACACAAATAAGGTACAAAGATATAGGTTTCACAAAACATTTATTTCACAAAATACACAAATCTAGTTTGTGTTTGTTAATATCATAATTTAAAATAAATACCTTGAGCTTCAAAATACATTTTGAATTATTTTAATATACGAACTTGAACAGTTGCCACACCGATTTGAAGTGAGCGTTAGCATAAAAATTTTTTACAAGAGCTCAAATGCGCTGCAGAAATGAACACGTGTTCTTGCTTTTAACGGTATTTTTAGAATGTACCGTTAGGTTTCCATTGAAAACCGGTTTGCAAACTGCAAGATTAATCATTTTAGAATCAAACTGTGTAAATTAAGTATAAATCTTTTCAAATCAGGACTTTGGGCGGAACCACTGTGCATAGGTGCCAACTATGAAAATGCAATAGATCCATTTTCATAGTTGGCAAGAAAGTCATGTCGTTTTTTTTTCAATATTTTCAAAGATGATTTATTTATATCAGGACTTATAATTAATCAATTATGTATTGGCCGTTTTGTTTGACCACTAATGACCATCTCTCGGGCAGCTGCATAATTCCGCGCTCGAAGAACTTTTGGTCTTTTTCAGCAAAGAATCGAGACAAGTGGTTTTCGACAGCCTCATCTGAATCAAAGATTTTACCATTTAAAGTGTATTGAAGAGAGCGAAACAAATGGTAATCTGAAGGTGCTAAGTCCGGACTATAAGGTGGATGTGGTAGCACTTCCCAATTCAGCTCCGTTAATTTTTGCCGAGTGACCAAAGATTTCTGGTGACTAGCGTTGTCATGGTGAAAGACTATACTTGCGATTAGCTAATGCCGGCTCCTTTTCCTTAATTTTTTCTGCCAAATTGGATAGCTGGCGACAGTACACATCTGAATTGATGGTTTCATTCCGTCCCAGCAGCTCAAAGTGCACTACACCCTTCCAATTCCACAAAACAGACAGTATAACTTTCCTCTGATGGATACCGGCCTTTGATGTGGCTTGGGCTGGCTCATCTTTCTTGCTCCATGATCTTTTTCGTTGGACATTATTGTAAACAATAATCGTCGCCAGTAATGATCCGCTTCAAAAAAGGATCGTTTTTAATCCGTTGCAGCAGAGAATAGCAGATGTTGATACGCTTAGTTAGGTGAATTTCCTTTAAGTTATGCGGAACCCAAACATCGAACTTGCTTACGTAGCCAAGTTTCTTCAAATGGTTTTCAACCGTTGTATGCGACACACTGAGCTTATCTGACATCTCCCGCGTTGAATAACGCCGGTTTTCATCCAGCAAAGCCTGAATTTGTTCGTCAAAAACGGCCGATGGTCGCCCAGAACGTGGGGCGTCTTTAACACCAAAATCTCCAAGCCTGAATTTGGCAAACCAGCGCTGACATTGGCGATCACTCATGGCATCTTTACCATACACTTCGCACAATTTTTCGCGAGCTTCGACTGCTTTTTTTACTTTTCGGAAGTAAAAAAGCAAAATATGCCGAAAATGCTCACTTTGGTCCTCCATGTTTAATTTGCTATAGCTTGCACTAATGTTATAGAATAATGACCAAATTTTCGTCAATAGTACCTAAGACAATAAGCTTTAAAACGATTTGCTATAGCTTGCACTAATGTTATAGAATAATGACCAAATTTTCGTCAATAGTACCTAAGACAATAAGCTTTAAAACGATACTAAAAAGTTTGAACCTGGTGCTCGATTAATCATAAATAAATTAGATTAAAAACGATTGCTAAAAAAAACGACATGACCTTCTTGCCAACCCAATAGATGACTATCGATACGATATTTTTCACGCTTAATTTCAAAAAATTGTTGCAGACTTCAACGAATTTGTGCTAACGTGAACGATATCTCATTTGAAAGGGCTACTTATTCTCTAATATCAAATTAAATCTCGATAATTTTTATCCGACAGACTTTGAGAAAATTAAGTGTTTCTCTTTTTCAATTCTATTAATAATACTGGCTCCAAATCCTATCGATAAGTTTCCCGTCAAAAATTGGTTGCGTTCACCAGAACAACATGATCACTGATCACTGATGGATTTCTATCGATAGTGCGTGTCATCCCTAATTTTTTGCAAGATTTTAGTGAACATGATCACCAAAAAGGGATCGTAAAAATAGTCTGCTACCTTTTCGCGATAGTGATGGATTATATCGATGGTTGAAGTATCGAAATAAAAAATAGAGAAAAAAGAACGTAACTAAAGAAAAAATAAATTATTATTAATGAAAGCAGTGGTCAGTCATATTAATTACTTAATTTTAACGAATTAATAATTATTTATATAATTATTTTTATGTTTTTGTAAGCAAGAATGAAGTGTACAGTGCTGCATTAAAATGAAATAAATTTGACAGCACGCCTTTTCAATGAAATAAGGTGCCACATTCAGCAATAAATTATTTTATGATGTCTCTGGTCCAAAACTATTACTTGGACAATTTTAGGAATATTTTAAAATGTCTCCAGTTGCTTTTTAGTTATGGTTACCTGTTGTTTATTTCAATTATCTTATAAGCAAATTTAAATCAATGTTGGCGGGAAGCAGGAAGATAACGATAGGTTCCAAGCCGATGTTTTTTAAAACGGCGTAATGATCATACGCGTTCACCAGAACAACATGATCACCGATCCCTGAGGGATCAGTAATCAGTGATCATGTTGTTCCCTGAGGGATCAGTGATCATGTTGTTCTGGTGAACGCAACCATTAAATCCTATTAAAAATACAAACTTCTTATAAAATATGTCGCTGATGTCGAATTAATTTGAATTTTGGAAACCGTTGGTATATTGTGCCGCCAACCAACCGATTTCTTATTCCTTAGAATTCACGGAATTCTTTGAATACAAATCTTTGGTTCGCTTGAGAGAGCAAATTGTTAGCGTGACCCGGTGTGGCCAGGTCGCGCAAGGAATGAAACGAGAGAGGATTAGAGGAGAAGCGAGTTAAGCTGGGGAAGAGAAAACGTTCTCGCTGAAGGACGGACACTTTGATTTGAACTATTGCCGCGATCGGGACTCACTACGCGAACCATATATCATCAATCCTTTTATAAATATATATGCCCTATAAACGACATCGTCATTCTTATCATTTTGGGATACGTTTAATAAAAAAACCTTTCAATAGATCAAGAGAAACCCAAATTTATGGTTTCTATATACCAATGAAAGCGCAGGTCAGGCAACAAGAAGGAGAGAGAGAGATGGAGTGTAAGCTCTCTTTTCCTCTTTTTATTTTACTTTTATTTATTTATGGCAATTAACACAATTTTTAAATTGTTAATAGGAATATTTTTTGGCAATGTTTAAATATTTTTTATGTTTCGAATTGATTTTTATTTGAGCAAATCAATAATAATAAAGCTAAAAAATTCAATTATTTTTTTTTTCAAAAAATTTTTTTTTTGTATAGAAGCTTTTTTACGGACGTTTGTTGGTCATGTATAAATTCAAAAGATGGGAAGTGACCCGAGAAAAAGTGAAGCGTCACCGTACGTTAAATGCCCTCTCGCTTTAATTATCTTTCTCTCTTGCTCTCTCTCTCTCTCTCTGTGTCGATCAATGTTTAAGCGTGGCGTTAAAACAGAAGTTTGCAACGCCGTGAAGGAGACATCTGCGACCCTATAAAGTATATATATTCTTGATCAGCATCAACAGCCGAGTCCATCTAGCCATGTCCGTCTGTCCGTCTTTCCGTCTGTCTGTCCGCTTCTACGCAAACTAGTCCCTCAGTTTTTAAACAATCTAAATGAAACTTTGCAGTTAGTTTTTTATATACTCTCACTCGTACATATGTCGGAACGGACGGATCGGACGACTATATCATATAGCTGCCATAGGAACGATCGGTAAATTTTTTGAAAAAATATTATAACTTTGTCAGTTTTCAATTTATTTAATCATTATTACAGAATTTCGATTTAAATTTCATGAAAATCGGACGACTATATCCTATACCTGCCATAGGAACAATCAGGAAAATTGTGACGATGTCACAATTTTGTAAATATGTTGTATATAACTATGTAAATATTAGGAATAGCTAGATATAAGTTAGGATAGATTAGGCTAGATGCGCACCAACCACACCGCCCGCTACATCGCTGGGCCACATCGCCAGCAACACCGCCCGCAACATCGCTGGGCCACATCGCCAGCAATTCTCTTTGTATTTATCACATTCTAAAATAATTTTCAAAATATTTGAAAAAAATATTCGCGCAATCGCGATTTTTTATTAATTTGATGAACAGTTTAAAACAAAGGGCATGTTTTGTTTTGGTAATAACTTTTAAACCAAAGCATTATGCTTTACATTTTCATAAATTCGCAGTTTTTTAACCTATTTTCAACAAATTTGATATTTAGACATTTTTCCAGAATTTCGTCTTAAAGTTAGCTTCCAAGTTAGCTAAAAAAAAGTTAAACTTAATTTGAGATTTCGGTTTTAATCAGGGTTTGAAAACCTACGCTCCTTCCGTAGTATTTTATTTTACTATTGCTAGCTCTGTCATTTTGACGAGAGCAGTAGCAGAGCCGTAGCAGTAAAATTGAAAACTTTGTACTATGCTCTGCTCCGAGTTTTCTGACTTGTTAACTATAGCCAGGTGCTAGAGCAGAAAATTTAGAAAAATGCTGTGGGGATCAGTAGACATAGTAAAAATTGTTGAGCAAGATGAGAGCAGAGCAAAGGGAATTTTACTATGTGGTACGCTCCCATTTAATGTAACATGCTTTCCACTTTTTTCATTAAGTCCTTCACAAATGATATCAATTATATTCCGCATGTTTCGTGAGTTGAGCACATTAAATGGGATATTGTCTTCGGTGACCAGACCAATATACGATCGAATTAAATTCTTTTTATTAATTTTAACTTTAATCTTTCCAGGTTTTAATTGTTTTTTATCTGCATGTAGCCAGATTCCTTTTCCTCCTGCTCAGGTTGGATGCCGTGTAACTGCAAATGTTTTTTATACCCTTGCAGGGTAATATAATTTCAGTGAGAAGTTAACAACGCAGTGAAGGAGACATCTCCGACCCTATAATGTAAAATCTTGATCAGCATCAACAGCCGAGTCGATCTAGCTATGTAATCATAGCTTATACATGTCTGTCCGTTTCTACGTAAACTAGTCCCTCAGTTTTAAACCTATCAGAATTTAATTTTGCAATTAGTCTTCTATATACTCTCACTCGTACATATGTCGGAACGGGAACAGTAGGAACAATCGGTAAAATTTTTGAAAAAAAAATTATAACTTCGCTGTTTCTCAACATATTTTCATCAAACTTGAGATTTCGTCACCTAATATTATTCCAGAATTT
>VNJQ01006943.1:0-10388 GCA_008042515.1 Drosophila truncata | reverse complement strand
GCTATGGTGTTGACTTCTGGGAAACATTCTCACCTGTGGTCAGATACTCGTCCGTTAGAATGATCATGGCATTGGCGGTTGAGAAGAAGCTGCATTTGCATCAAATGGACGTATCTACTGCTTACTTGAACAGCGAGCTATCGGAGGACGTTTACATGAGGCAACCAGATGGGTTCGTAAGCGACGAGTTTCCCGAGAAGGTCCTAAAGCTAAAGAAGTCTCTGTACGGGCTTAAGCAAAGCGGCAGAGAATGGAATACTAAGCTGGACGCAGTATTGCAAAAACTTGGTTTTGCACCGTGTGACAGCGAGCCGTGCGTATATGTACGCAATGGACAAGGTAGTAAAAGCAATGGACAAGGTAATAGCAGTCTATGTCGACGATCTATTACTTGCCAGCTCAAATAAGGATGAACTTTTGGGCATCAAAGCATCAACCGCTAATAAGTTTGATGTTGTTGACGGCGGCCAGCTCAATCATTTTTTGGGCATCGAAGTTGAGCGCGATGGCGAAACTGGCAGCATAGCCATGGGCCATAAGCAGTATGTCGAGCAGATGCTGTCAACATGCCCATGTCAACATGCAAACCTGTAGCTACACCACTGAAGGCGGGTCATCAAGTCAAATGTGATGACGCCAACTACTAGGCCATTGACGAGAAAGGCTACCAATCGTTAATAGGCACCCTGATGTATTTGGCCATAGCAACTAGGCCAGACATACTACACTCGGTAGTAAAACAGGCGCATCGCAACGCCAATCCTCACAAGGAGCATGAAGTTTCCGCAAAGCGCGTGCTTATCTTAAAGGCACGGCTAATATGAAACTTCACTATCAGGCTACTGGAAAGGAGATACACGGATACGTAGACGCTGACTGGGCTAACGATACTACAGATCGTAAATCGTATAGCGGGTACGTCTTCATTGCTGCTGGCGGGGCAATTTCGTGGGAATCCAAAAAGCAAAGTTTGGTAGCACTTAGCAGTACCGAAGCCGAGTACATTGCCTTATCCACGGCAGCTCGAGAGGCGACATATCTTAAGAAACTATTGTATGAAATGGGTTTCTTAGAAACTAAGTCTGTTTTGTTGTATTGCGATAATCAAAGCGCACAATGTTTAGCTAAGAATCCGATTTTGCATAAACGTAGTTAACATATATGTTGAAATATGATCTCTCCGGCAACAATAGACTTACAAACTTTGGTCACACTTAAGCTATTTGCTTTGTGCGATATATTCTTAAGTTTTCCAGTTTTGTGTGTACATTTGAAGAAGACACCACGCATTGTCGCGCAACCTTAATAAGTTCAATTAATATATACAGCTTCTTATCCGAGTTTTACAATAAATAAAATATCATATAACCAACACCCTGACTTATCTTCTTCCCTACGCACACACACACTCGCACTATGACCGTGCCATAGGCCTGTCCTGGGGCCGCGCTCACCCCTCCTCCCCGTTGATTGTCTGGATGGGTTTGATTTTTCACGGTTTTAACTTTTCGCACTTGATCGTTTGCTGGTCAGAAACAAACTGCCGATGCTGCCATTTGGTGGCTCGGCCGTGACCTAGTTCTGCCGGGAGCGCTGCCATGATCTAATAGCACGCGTCTCTCAGCGTGTGCCGATCGCTCCCTTTTCCTCCCTCGCAGGCTTAGCGCGGTTCGTCGCGGGTGGCCTCGCTCCCACCTATAGGTGCCCTCCGCTCTTGGCTTGCTTCGATCGAGCGCCTCTGCCACGATCTCGGTCTTCTGCCGGCCCTTCGGGCTGGACTAGCGTCAGCGCGCTAGGCTTCGCGCTCTTCTGCCCGCTCTTCGTTTTGAGCCAGCGGCTGCGCACTGGACTTTCGCGCTCCTCTGCCCGCACTCTCAGTCCTCTGCCCGCACTTTCGCTCCTTTCGCCTTATTGGGCCGTCTTGGTGGATGTGCCATAGGCGCTAAGCGCTATCATCCTCTCGCTCCGTTTCCCTGGGCGGCGAAGTTTCTCTTCTGTTATGCCGCTGTAGTGCTGCGGTTGTACCTTGGTCTGCTTTGGCCGACGCTTTGCCCGCTGCTGCTCCGCCACTGTTGGGCCATTACATGGCTGCTGCTGGGCCATTACATGGCTGCTGCTGGGCCATTACATGGCTGCTGCTGTTATGCCAATGCATGGCCGCAGCTAGGCCATGGTTTGGTCCTTGTTTGGCCGCTGTTATTGGGCCGCTGTTTGGCCGCTGTTGTTGGGCCGCTGTTGGACCGCTCTAGGGCAGCTGTTGGGCCACCGTTGTTGGGCGGCTGTTTGGCCGCTGTTGCTGTGTCCACGATAGCCTTAATCTAATCCCTAATTCTAGCTTATTCCTATTATTTACATATCTACAAAATTTGAATCTTCACACAGTCCTTGCGAGGAAAATTCTGGCCTGGTCCCAAAATTGGCCAGGCCCACCTTTTGTTTGTTTTTGTTTCTTTTGGGTGGAGTTTGGTTAAAAAAACCCGAAGACCCCAAAATAACATATTTAAACAAAAGGAATAATCAGAATGAATGATTAGAAAGCTGACGACTGTGCCAGGATTTATTTATTTTATCCTTGGCATATTTCAAAACATTGCAGCTTGTTAAGTAACATAAAGTAGATAGGGCACGAAATATTTAAAGTTAATAAAAAGGGGAACAATTAAATATATATAGGAACCTAATTAAATAAAATAAACGTTACTAATTATTTTTTTTTTGCTAGTGTCGAAAAGTTTTGCGACTTTTGACGACCCAGGGTGACGTTTTGTGAGCCTTTGGAAGCGTTCAGATAAAAAAGATGTCCTCGACTACCAAACGTCGAGTATGGAGTGGCATATTTTACAACGCAGTCTGAAAGCAAAATATTAATTAATTAGTTATATGTTTTCTGGCGTCCGTAACTCCAAATCATCAATCCAATTGATGATTTCGGTTAGTTGACAACCCGGCGGCAGCGTTTGTTTATGTTTTTTGTATTTGTTTACTCACACACATGGAGATGACATGAAAATTAATAGGTGCAGCACACACACCACTTACAACCCAGGGAACTTCTTTCTGCTAATTTGTGATTGTATAATTTTGTTGAAATTTGATTGGAAATCCGTCGAGTTTTTTGATAGTAGTTCTTTTATTGTATCCGCACTTGTTTTGTTTATTTATTTATTAATCAATAAGCACCAGTGATTAGGCATGTTCTGGTAAAATGGCTGACAAGAATAATGCTGAGGCAGGTCAGGGAGAAAAGGGCACTGAAGGGTTGATACCAGGGTCGGTTGGGGTCCGAACCAGCGAGCAGCATAGGAGGAGAGTTCCACGGAGTCTGAACCTAGACCCAGAAAGCACTCCGCACGGGTATTCAAATATTCAACTGGACCCGATTTAAGAGCAGTATAGTCTGAAAAATGCAGAAGCATATAGGTCGATGAATAGGCGAGAAATGGATATTCGTATAGACCAAAGCATCCGGGCAGGTTTTTTCAAAATGATGAAAAGGATGGATCAACGAGATGCAGATGAAGGAAGGGCAGCTACCGTAACAGGACTGTGAGCAAACCCAAGGACAGGGCAAGCAGCAGAGGAACTCCTGGCAGGCTTTTGGCAAAAATGTGGGCCAAAATGCCACGTTCCAGTCGAATCAACGGCTTCAAGGAAGATGCGGCGATGGAAGATCCGGCCTAATCTAATCTAATCTTCCAGGACCAGGAAACCGAGCAAGATCCCGCAGTGTCAACCAAATCGGAGCTGGTGGATATGCCCAGGACAGGACCAATGCTCCAAGTATTCCACACGGACGTATCGCAGCCCGCACTCGTCATGATGTGCCGTTGGATAAATGGGGATTCCAATTTACGGGAAACGCTAGGGGCATAAACGAGGAAGTTCTCATATTTAGAGTTGAGCACCTCCAGCACCATTATGGAATGTCGTGGCCGGAGTTGTTGAGGGATTTCTATCGCTTGCTGGTAGATGAGGCCTCGGAGTAGTATTGGCTCCTAGTCTGCAACAAGCAGCCCCGATCTTGCGAAGAGCTGTAGAAGGCACTCGAGCGTTGTTTTTGCGATAAACGGAGTGACTATGACAGGATTCAGGACATAGCCGAGAGGAAGCAGAGACCTGGAGAGACCCTGGAGGAGTACTTCACGGCGCTCAGAAAACTTGTTGCCTCCCTTGTTGGTGGGGTGGATCCAGACTGTATAATTAAAACAGCGAAGAGGAACTTGGCTGAGCCGGTCAGACAATGGGTGTATCCAATCCACGTCTATAGCTCCTGCATGATGAATGCAAGGAAGCAGAGAGGGCCCTGGATCCGGAGCACGGGAGACAGCGTATGCGATTGCTCGCGACCTATAAACCCAGACAGGAAAAGAAATTCGGTAGAGTAGAAGAACTTCGCGGTGCGATGGAAGACCGAGAATCCCTGCCGGATTCCGGAGAGGTGGTGGAAGCATTATCCGGAGTAGCGTCGAAGAAGCTTCTGGTTTTCTGCCTGAGAGGAGACGCCGAGCCAATTAGGTGGCGAAAGCCATGAGACCACTCAACCGAGCGTGCAGGGACCAGGCAACCTACATCTGACCCTAAGCGAGAGAGTGCGCCGGTACAAGGAAGCATGCGAACGGATGTTCGGAGAGAAACAGCTGGCAGGGATGACGCTTGTCACGAAAAGGGTAAAGAAAGCCAGAGATCGGTTTCGAAGAAGAAAACAGAAGCCGGCGGTCTTCAATCTAGAGTCGATTCAGGAGGGGGTAATCGAGGAACGAGAACGGGAAAAGAAAGAGGAACCCGAGCCGCATGACCTAACCAAGGAGCAAAAGGAAAGAGCGTTTGCGAGTCCTTGACGTTTGAAGCGAACGAGCTGTGACGCGCAGACGCGCACAAATAGATTAGATTCCTGCATTAGGAGAGTTAAGTTATGAAAGATATGAAGAAATTAAGATATTAAGGAATCAAATTGGATAATTTGAATTTAAAATACCATCGCGCGCGCGCCCAGGCGAAAAAGTAGCTAGCCATACTGACACGGGCGAGCGGGCACACTGATAACGCCAGAGTCGGGAAAAGGAGGCAGCCACACTGAAACCCGCACGATCGCTATATAAAGCGGAGCTCAGCCCTTGGACCGACACTTAGTGTTCGCCGCCGAGCGAAGCAGACCTCCCAGCGGAGGACCAGCCAGGACCAGGAAGGAGCCCCGGTAAGCAACATAGGAGCCAGCGTCGGTAAGAATCAAGGTAAATCCGTAAGCGTATTACTAGACGGAGCCCCGTCTGAGACTGAGTTGTAGACCTTAACGGCCTCTAACTGTTCTCACTAATTTGTAGACCTTAACGGCCTCTAAACCATTCTCGATATTTGTAGACTTTAAGGCCTCTAAACTATTCTCGATATTTGTAGACCTTAAAGGCCTCTAAACCATTCTCGATATTTGTAGACCTTAAAGGCCTCTAAACTATTCTCGATATTTGTAGACCTCAAGGGCCTCTAAACTATTCTCGATATTTGTAGACCTTAAAGGCCTCTAAACCGTTCTCACTGATTGTAGACCTTAAGGGCCTCTAAACCGTTCTCACTGATTGTAGACCTCAAGGGCCTCTAAACCGTTCTCACTGATAGTAGACCTTAAAGGCCTCTAAACCGTTCTCACTGATAGTAGACCTTAAAGGCCTCTAAACCAGTCTCACTACTTGTAGACCTTAAAGGCCTCTAAATCGTTCCCACTCCGTGGTAGGCCTTAAAAGGCCTCTTAACGATTCTCACTGACTCGTAGACCTTAAGGGTCTCGGACGCCCCATTTCTCAGGCTGCAAGGACGACGCAACGGATCTTCTCTAAGGCCAGGCCAACGACGATACCCCAACGAAGCCGAGCAGAAGCCACGCCACCACGGGAATACCGGAGTTGTAACAGGTTACTACAAACATATTAGTGTAAATAAAGCCTTGATAATTGATTACTGTGTAATTTCCTGTGTCTTCTCCTCTGGAACCTGGTCGGAATCTCTTGTAGCAACCCCACTTGGACACAAATAAATCTCTGAGACGAACCCTGGCCATCCCTGAGCCACCCGAGTATTGGCGAATCGTCACAGAGCTTGGAAAAACCGGCAAGATGAAGCACGCCATCGCTGAAGGAACAGTCCCAGTAAAAGATCGGCACTATCCCGTACCATCAGCAGTACAGTCCCTGATTTACGAGGAAGTCGACGAGATGCTTCGGTTAGCCGTAATAGAGGAAAGTGACAGCGCCTGGAGTAATACCACCAAAAACTTTGCAGATCTTGCAGCGCCGCTGACAGATACTTTGAAAAAAGGGCAAAAATTTAAGATGACAGCGAAGGCGGAGCAAGCGATTCACTCCTTTAAGAACGCACTCATGACCGCACCGGTGCTAACCCACCCAGACTTTACCAAGAGGTTTTTCGTGCAGTGTGATGCGTCATATTCTGGGGTAGGAGCCGTGTTATTTCAGGAAGAAGTAGACGGAAGCGAGCGTCTCATTGCATTTTTGTCACAGAAGCTGAACCAGTGTCAGGGAAATTATAGCTTGACCGAAAAGGAATGCTTTGCCGCCGTGTTAGCGATAAAGCGATTCAGGCCCTTTATCGAGCTGATGCCATTTGCCGTGTTTACGGATCGTGCCAGTCTCAAGTGGCTAATGTCGTTAAGGGACAGCAGGAAGGCTAGCAAAATGGTCGCTAAAGTTGCAGGCGTACGACTTCAACATTCAACACCGGAAAGGATCGGAAAACGAAGAGGCGGATACCCTCTCGAGAATGGTGGAAGCGGTTCAGGTTCAGAAGACGACTGGATGCTGGGACTCCAGAAGTGGTAGACGTGGTAGATACGGAAAATGAAAAGCGGCCAGACCACAAACGGGTAGGGACGAACAGCAAGCCAGAACTCGAGGAAAATAGCTGGAAGTTGTGGAGCCAGCCAACGTCGTTGAGCCAGACGTTGATTGAATAAGCGCACACACCACGAAGGCTCATGGAGGAATGGCAAAAACCCTACATCGCTTAAAGCCATGGTTCTATTGGCATGGTAGCCTTTATTGACTTTCTGGGAAAGTATCCATGCTCAAAAAAAGGCAAAGGTCCTGATGGCGATGAAGGAGCGACAACGGCGAAAGTGATCAAGTTTCTGAAGAAGAGATTATTCATACTTCATACGTTTGTACTTCCTGAAACTAAGCATTTGGACAACGGGAAACAGTTCGTAGTGAAGCGGTTTCAAGGCATGATTGAACAGTTGCGGATCAGGCATATAAGGACGGCAGTCTACTCCCCTCAATCAAATGCGGCGGAACTGGTCAAACAGTCTGTGCTGAACGCAATACGGGCATACCTAGAAGGTGATCACAGAGAGTGGGATTTGTATCTCCCAGAGGTAGAGGTGGCATTAAGAAGCCCTATTCATCAAGCTACAGGGGTAACATCGTATATTACCTTGTTTGGGCAGAATATGTACACCAATGCGGCGGATTACAGTTAGCGCGGAACCTACGGTCATTGGAGGAAATTGAGCTCGAGTTGAGCCAAGTTTGCAAGGAAGTTTTTGAAATGTCAAATTCGGTGGCCCATAGGAAATCATATGTCGAGCCGAACTTTTTGGAGCGAAGCCAATATCGATAAAGTTCGATCAATAGAACTGGTACACATTAAGTTCAGGGATGCCACCCTGTCCCAAAGCATAAATCAACTTATGGAGGAAAAGGTTCTTGACCTGGAATGGTTTGAACCTGAAACAACGGGGTTCAAATCAAGACAGGGAGAACGATAAAAAAAGAACCAGAAGGTGGAGAGATAAAGCGGTTTTCGTTTTTGTTTCTTTCGGGTGGAGTTTGGTTAAAATAAAAACCGAAAATCCCAAAATAACCCTGAATCTCGGCGACATATATTAAGACATATACTCATACATATTTGCTCCGAAAACCGCCAGTAAAATCGACAATTGAATATAAATGTGATTTTTTTTTTTTTTTTGAAAAATTTGTCTCTTTTTATCTATTTATTTATTTTAAGTCTTAGAGTAATTGTCACAATTTTTATCGATTTTATTATTTTATCTATTCATTTAATACCATCATCTTTTTCTCCTTCCAAGTGAACGGTCGTGTTTTTTTTGTGCATTTAATCTCTTCTATTTTCACAATTTAATTGTGCTGCAGTGATTGTTTTCTTGCATTTTTGCATTCCTTTTTGTGCCTCTCCCGTTTAGCCGTTGTTGCGCCGTTGCGACAGCTAAACGTTCCTAACCTTGCTTACTCCCACGCTCTCCTGCTCTCACGCTCTCCCACTCTCACGCTCTTCAAAAGTGCAGCTGCACTTTTATCTTATCTGTCGCTCCCTCTTATTAACGTAACAAGTAAAGTGTTAAGTCTTTATAATGTCTTCCGATATCGTCTGCGTTGCTTAAACCTGTAAGAAGGTAATTTCTTTCAGCGATCTCACCATCGGCTGCTGGTTGTGCGGCAACATTTTCCATGCAAAGTGCATTGGGGTTGCCGGCCGGACGATTGATGACGTGAGGAAAAATATCGGCTTATGTTACTGTTGCGAAGCCTGTCGTGAAGTTGAAAGGGAAATGTAAACTTTTATGCTGCAGACCAAGGGCGGGATTAAGAAGGTGTTATCGAGTTTTCGTAAAACTCATAACATGTTCTTAGCGCTTGATAAGCAATTTAATGGCATTACGCTATTAAATTAGTCTCCAAGGCGCAAAAAACCTGCATATGGTGTGCATGTTGAGGGATCCCTGCAACCCGCGGCGGGCTCTCTCAGAATTAACTGCCACAATTCTGAGATCGAGTGTAAAAAAAAATTCGGTATCCGAATGTGCCGTGGGACTGACCGTTCCCTCGGTAATATCCGCTTTCTCCCCTAGGGGATCACAAATTTTGACCCCCCATAGCCCCGTCTATTTAACCCCCCAGGGTATAAGGGCCGGACTACTGGTCGATCTACGAAACAGATATTTGTTTCGCGGCTCTCCCCTGGTCAAACATCGGAAGATGTGATTGCCTTTATACGAGGCAAAGTCAGAGCCGAAAATTTAAAGTTGAAGGTGGAAAAATTTTAATTTTCTTACGCTAGGGACATTTCATCTTTCAAAATAAATGTTCCAAATGAATTCTTTGGCACGATATGCTCTACCAAATTATGGCCGCAGTATGTAGTTGTCAAAGAATATTAAGCTAAGAAAAAGAAACGGCCTGTTGAAATAAGTCTTCCCAAGCCTGATCTGACCACTGCACCCTGTAAATCCTCCAACCCTGTCCAAAAAAACTAAACACCTCTCAATCTCCTATCAGATTGCAAGGGGCTTACGTAGTAAGCTACCGAAATTGTATTCTGATAGTTTTGCATTCGTCTCCCATGTTGTTATGTTCACAGAAACCTGGTTTTAGCCGGAGATTCTAAGCTCCGAAGTTTTTCCAGCTGCGTTCACGATTTATCGGCTTGATCGGCCTGTCAGGCGCGGGGATTGGGTCCGCATAGCGGTTAACTCCACTCTCACGTCAGAATTATTAACTTTTGAGGAATACAGCGATGTTGGATTCCTTTGTGTAAAGCTATTATTCAATGGTAGCCTTATTTTTATTACATGTTCCTACATTTCCCCATTGTCGGAACTTCCTATTTCTTCGGATGGTTTCCAACACACTTTCTGACAAGCACCATTTAGTAGTCCTGGGTGATTTTAATATCCCTGGGGCTATTTGGTCCCTAAAAAACTCCTCTAACACACTTCAATCTACAACACAACATGATTTTATTGCTGGCTTGTTTGACATTTCACTGTATCAAGTCAACCATGTACGAAATTCCTTAGGGCGCTTGCTTGATCTTTGTTTTGTCTCTGATCCGGCAAGAGTTAGTTTAGCGAGGGTGATGCAGCTGACGCAACCTAACATCGTACTGTCGATGTGACACTCGACATTGGTGCTATTATACAGAATATATCCGATCGTCCAGCCAAAACAGTCTACTGCTTTCGCAAGTCGGACTTCGACCGGCTGAATAATTTTATTTACGATTTTGACTGCACTGTGCACTGACATGGCTCTTGCCGTGGATATTTTTTCCTTAACAGTCTTATAATTTTGTTAACACTAAACGTAAGCCATTAACGCATCCTTCCTCTCTGTCTTTTGAAAATGCAAGCGTAAATGATGAGCAGGCAATTGCCGATCTTTTTGCCTAGGTTTTTCAAACAACTAACTCTATTACCACAGACTTAAATCAGATATATTCGTACAACATGCCCAAATCGAACCTAATTTTCAGTCCAAGCTTAAACGAAAGCTCTCTTCTTTTAGATCTTCATCGTGTTAAGCCAGTTTATTTGCCGGGTCCCGACGGAATACCGGGCTGTGTGCTTAGGTATTGTG